>VZTI01003670.1:1020390-1040049 GCA_013397865.1 Struthidea cinerea
TTTTTTTTTTTTTTTTCATTTAATACATAAAAGAAATAACAGTTGCAGAGTGGAATATGCCATTTTTGTCAACACTTCTTATACATGATTAGCATAGAATTATTTTCTATATATTCAATGATCAATTAGCATTATATAAAACCAAATAAAATACCAGAGAAAACAGACATAAATCTTGAAAAAAATACAAAAATATCTAAATAATAATACATAAAAGAAAATGAAAAATAACTTTTAGAAAACTTTGTTAAATTTAAAAAGAAAAAAAAAGGAAAAAAATCTTAATCAATGACATGCAACAGGGAGTTTGATTATCGCATGATGATAATTCCCCCAGGCCTTCCCAGCAGTATTCAATCCAAGTTATAAATAGCATCACAGTAAATGCTAACGGCTGAGTTACACATTCATTTTCCATGTTATCACTGTGGAGATCTTAAGGGATGCATTCTGGACAATGTCCATCATGCACGTCTTGCAAAATGAGCAGAATTCCAGATAGGAATCTAAACAATAGATTTTAGAGAGGAAAAACATTCCTCATTTTTTTTACAAATCTTGAAATAGAAAGAGTTATTATGGAAAATCTCACACCTTCTTTCATATACAGAGTATAAAAATGTATTTTCACCTCTGAATAATGTCTATGAGAATACCAGAACTCTAATAATAGTCATCAAATTTCCATTAGTGTTTATATTTTGTACCCAAATTACAGATCATTGTGTGGCAGATGGAAAGAATACAGATTAAAAATGTGTTAACGGTAACCCACTATGCTGTCTACAAGCTTTGGGAATTCTTGAATCAAGACAAAATCACAAGCTTTTAATCAAATTTAAAAAACTGATAGGAACAGGTAAAGGTTATTAATAGCTGAAGGAAATAGGAAACATTTGCCATCAAATAAGCAGATTTCAGAGAGGGTTCTGTATACAAACTCCATTTTAATAGTTTTTACCAGTATATATTTACACCCTCAAATTCAAATTAATTTAAATAACAAGATATGGCAGACATAAATACATTCTGGGAAGGCATCATTACAAACTGAAACTCCTTAGAGGCACAGCGTACCATGTGTGACCAAACTTGACATATTCTTATTAATATAGAGTCTCAGTAGATTTCAGAGGCAATGTTTGACAGGGTCCAGGGGTCCTGTTATAATTTTTCAACTTGCACCTCAGGCATGGAGATGTGAAAGGTAGCCCCACTTAGCTGCTTGAAGTTCCTTCTTTCAGCAAAGACACCAGAAGAGACTACTTCTTCCTGTACTAAAATTATAATTTGGGTCCAGAATGAAAGTCCACTCAGAACAAAAGTCCACCCAGAAAAAATGCTCCTACATAGCTGTATGCAACTGATGAAGACACTTTTCAGGAGCTGAGCTTTGATGATCCTTGTGGGTCCCTTCCAACTCAGGATATTCCATCGCTTATGATTTTTATAATCCCTGTCAACATATAACACTCAATGGTCATGATTAACAAAAAATAAAGTATAGAAAGTATGCAAACCTTGGCCATGATTTATGTATCTCTTATAGGTTGCTCTTTTTTTGTGGTTCTCAGAGCTCTGTGTCATGAAATAACATTATTGCTGCTCTTTCCAGGCATAAGCAAAAAACCACAGAGAGAAAAATATATTTACCAAGATCATCAATTACTCAACAACATAATTTGCAGTACAAAACAGGTTTCTTTGGTCTCAAACTTCCACAATGTTTCTAATTATTTTTTTGATCATCTCTATACTCTTCAAGAAATACATACTACAACTACTCTGTCATCTATGGCTCAAATTATCCAATAAAAACTACATACACTTGCTATTTTGTTGCAGTGCAAAGCTTGTCACAGGATCAAATCTGCTTAAAAATCATTTCCATTTCTGTTTTTTATCAAAATACATGCTTATTTTCTGTGGTAAGTTTTAAAGAAAAGCAATTCAAAAATATTCAGAAAATAAATTGAAATAATCACAGGGAAAACATAACTTCCTGTTGCAAAGACATCCACTTATCTTCAGATATTCTTTTTCTATTCTTATGCCAGATGTTAATTTGGCTCACACGCCCTTGCATCCAGCCCTATTGCAACTTTAATCAAGTGATTAAGAGAGCTGTTATTTCATTAGTACATCCTTTTACTGATCATTGCGACACATTAGTTATAGACAAAACGAGTACCAGAGGCTTGTTTCAAAATCTGTATATTGTCATTTCCACTGCCACAACAATTTTTTTGCCTTTCAATCTGCAAGAATGCAATTGTACTAAACAATCTGAACTAGCAGCACTTCCATCTCTGTCTAAAAGGTGCTTTATTCCAGAGCAATGAAGTTTCTTTCAAGAAAGAAAGAAAGAAAGAGAGAAAAAAAAAAAAAAAAAAAAAAAGGACAAAAAAATGCAAATGGGTTTTTTTTTTTTTTTTTTTTTTTAATTTTGAAAGGCCTCTGACATGAGGGAAATACTTGTTAATAACCAGCCAGATACCAACTCCATCACTTACGGTAAAATTGATCTAACTACTTAAAAAAAGCCCTATTCTACAGTTTTCATTTTCCTGCATTTGCTGACTCATTTATGCAAATCATTGAGGGTAATGGATATGAGGAACTGAATATTTTTTTGTAATGGATTCCAGCAAGAAATGGACTTCATAGTGCAATTGGTGCTATTAATAGTCAGAATTAATGCATTTGTATTACCAAACACCTTTTTTTGAGCTATGAGTGAAAAATACCAGCTGTTTCCAAGAACACAAAAATAAATTATACAAAACCTAATCCTTTAGCGAATGACATATACCTCAGATTTTTAAAATTCAGAAGACTGTAAAATCTATCTCATCTTCCCAGACACCTTCAGCTTTACACTATACCAACATAGTTCAGTATATAATGATAGAAGCCATTTAGGTATTCACATACAGTCATGATTTTGCCATTTTGGAGCATACTGACCAAGAGTTTGGGTCTCAACAGCCCCCCAGGTGACCTTTGTGTCTTCCTCCAGGACCACCTCACAGACAGCAGCTCTCAGTTTCCCAGGGTGGATCTGTGATTATTCCACTGCAGTCATCTACAGAAATCAGATTCAGCATGACAATGAAAGGGGGGACCAATATTAATCCTTAAAAGGTGTGTTCAAGGAAGAAATTCTAGTAGCTGAAAACAAAAGCTTTTTTTGATTCTTGTACAATCAGCTACACAGCTCAGAGACTGGTGAAAAAAAAGACTTGAGTTTTCTGTCCAAAATTGGATATGATCTAATCTAAGGAGTATGTCAATTTCCTTCAAGAGAGAAGCAGACCTTTTAATTTTGAATCAGCGTGGGGGTCGAAATGAACAGAACAATCTTTCCCCACAATCTTTCCCCAACTCAAATTTGTAAGATAAATGGATTTGTAAAAAGTTGTTCATTGCACCAAGAAAAGATAGCTTTCAGGATTGCTATTAAAGAAGCATCTGACATCTATTATTACAGCCTAATTGCTGCACATTCACAATGCCATAAAAGTGTGAAAGGGTATGCTGTTACTTTTTACTGGCAAGTGTGTTGTGATGTAAAATGTGTGGAAGTATAGGGGATGAAGGAGTTATAGTCAAATTCAGTAACTTGCGGCATTACATGTAAGCTTTGAGAAAAACAGAAACATGCAACTCTGTTACTGACAGGTAATCAAAGTACTGGCTACTTTTCACAATTGTTGTAAAAAGGGATTTTTTAATAAAAATTTGGGGTTTTTTTAAAGTATAATATGTACTGCTTCTTTAAAGATTACACAAACAACCAAAGATAAAGCAGAAGAATGAAAAGAATTAACAAAAATCACATTCAGTCTCTTGTAAACCCTCCTGCCTCCAAAAAACTGGAGGATAGCCCTGCATTTTATTATAGGTTTCATCAGTAGATTCAGATCCAGAGCTGTGATTAAGATCTGAAAATCTTCGGCTGAAACTGGAAGATGCACTTCAGTAGCAAATATGTAGCAATTATCATGAAATTAAGTTCATTCCACATTTTAGCTAATCACCATGGAAACCTATATTCATTGGCGCCTAATTGGAAATGTTCCTGACCTGGAAAATAGTGTAGGCTTAAGACTGCACAATTTCATATTTAAGTAATTGTACCATTCTTCAGTGTTTGTGACAGTACACCCTGACAATTCTGGCAATAACCCCACAGAAAAATATTTTTCTGAGAAGCCTGCTTCTGCAAGTATTTTTCCTACTCCAGGGGGACTTCTGCCCTAGAAGGTTGCTTCATCAAGACACTTCCAGTCTTTGTGACACCAATACCTGAATACCCAGTCACAGGTGTTACAGAAGGCTGCTCTCCTAGTAACTCCAAACTGAAAAGTTACAAAAATAATAATGAAGGTTGTGTCCTTCTGTCTGAAAGAAAACTGTGGTGCTGTAAAAGCCTTAGGAAAACTCATGCAAAAAAATGTTCTTTAGGGATTATTTAGCCTGCCATAAACCGTACACCACTAGAGAGGAAGGAGTAATTACAGGCTGGAAAAAACACCCCGTGTAAAGGAACTTTTAGCTAAGAGACATGCCACTAGACTGAACTCAAGACTACTGCTACATACAGAGGCACTGGTGTCAGAACTAGATGTTTGTAAACCAGTTCTGGTTCATCTTCAGGCACACTGTTAGATTACCATGCAAATGCTTCCCAAAATGCTAACAAAAGCATTTTATAAACGCATTTCCTTCATCCATTGCTATCTTCAAGAAGTAAAAATCTTTGTTAAGCAGTTAAAAAAGGCCACGAAGTATTTCAAATTATTGAAAATAACGCTGGGTTTTTTTTCTTTCCATGAATAGAAAGATTTAGCATTCCTGTCGTCCTTCGTCCCTGAAACTCACACAAAATACACAAAGAGCAAGGGTATATCCAAACACACCCTCATATGCATTTATATCATTTTTATTAAAGAGAACAGTCACATGTAAGTTCCATGCAGTCTGTTATAACAGTAATTGGTATTAATCCGTACAAACTGATAGCACTAGCTTGTTGGCCTGGCATTAACTCCTACAGTCTAATTTTTCTCAGCGGGGTGCTACTTCTTTCTAAATTCTGTTTTCTGCTAGAAAATTAATTAAATGATGAGTCAAAAGAACATATTCCTCAAAATTACAAAACTGAAATGAAAAGTGATTGTGTGTGAAAGCCATGATCTTCAGATGGAGCACAATATATTTATATGTTTTTCAAACGTGTTCAAGTAAATAAACTAAGAAATACACAATTCTTTTTCATTTTCATGGGGCTAAGATTTGGTCTTGCATATTGACAGGATAGCATGCGGCAAAGACATTGGTTTGGATATTCTCTGTGTGCAATCAGCTTTCTGGATTTAACCTCCCCTGTCAGTGGGGAGCAAGGAGAACTAATGCAATGTTTCAGCATTTAGTGAAGGCTTTTTTGGATCAGCTACAAGAAAGGTGTGGAAGTGTAAAAAACTTACCTTTAAACTTTCTATTCTTCAGCTCCTGGTTTGGACTTAGCCTCTGGCTCTCATCACATACATCCTACTCATTGCCTTCTGTATTGCATGCTCATGAGCTACTGAGTCTGTACTCCTATCTTTGCTGTGCACGCTGCTTGCCACAAAGAGTCTCAGTATCATCAGGTTATTTGCACTACATTTTTAATTCTCTTTTTCTTACAGTGAAAATTGCCTCAAGTTCATGTTCAGCCTTTGGTGGTTTTGCCTACTGGTGTTGCTGCTGCCTCAGGTTAGTTATGGCCAAGTCCTGGGTATCCAAGTCCCTGACATGCAGTGCAGCCTCTTCGGTGCTAAAAGGTGCTGCCCAAAGCTGCTGCCATCCCTTCTTCCTTCTACTAATGACTGCAACCTCCTGCTGTCACTCTTGGCCTGCTTTTTTCCCCTATCCTTTCCTCTTTCTCAAGGAATAATCAGCAAATAATCCCATTTGAATTTTCTGCAGTGACTCTGTGAGCTTGAATGACAAAATGGGGAACACATTTTCCTATTAGGACCAGAGTTCAGCATTGTCATATGAGAGGTTAATGTTCTTTTTCCAAGAAGTGGTCATTGCGATTCCCATTGCACCACACTCTCTAGCGTGTTTGCTAAATTTGAGTTTTCATCAGGGTTTTGCCGCCTCAATAACTAGAAGACCAAATATTTCTTACTTGTTCTTTCAGAGAAGCAGCTTCCTGTTGGATGTTAAAAATCTAATATTTAAGATGAGTTTAAGAGATTTAAGTGTTTTATGTATCTGTTACATTGACTTTTAAACCTTCCAGGCCTTTGAAACCATTCTCATGAGACATCATGGCCTGGCACATTAATTTATCTGGCACTGAGAAAACCTTTAAATTTTGTTTTAACAATCCTTTAAGTTTTGATACACCTGATAAATAAAGTTTGGGAGCATAAGTCTTCTCTCATGAATAACGAGTCTTCAGAACACTAAATGTATTCATTCACTTTATTAATTCATCTCTCTCTGAGTAGAGTTCCTTTTCTCCTGAAAATGTTTGGCAAACTTTGAAGTTTTCTGTTATCCTAACACTTAAGAGCATGCAGAGGGCTGATAGCTTTCTCCCCAAGTCTTCTTATTGCCCTCAAATGAGCCATTTTACTCCTGTAAATACTTATGTGATGAATAAATGCACATTTAATGCAGTTACATTACAAAATGAGCATTTTTTGAGCTCATGGTTTGAATTCTTGTTCTCTATAATCTATTCTCATAAATGGAACTCCAGAAAGTAAATTAGAGCACATATATTTTAATTCTGATTGCTCTCTTAATGTTTACATGACAGTATCTTCCTCTTTATATGCTTACCGTGTTGCTCTGTTAGGATGGCAAAGGGATGGCAAAGTGATAGTTGGGAAATAAGGGTTTTTTTGCACTTCAGCTATGCAGAAAATGAATGCAAGAAATTAAAATTAGAATTCATTAAATCAAAAAGCAAAAAAAAAAAAATCACTTCACATAAAAATAATAATAAATATTTATTATTAATTATGTTCATTGTTAACAGCAGAGTAACAGACTTTGTTTTGTTAATTTATACAGAAGACAAGTAAATAAATGGCTGGTTTGAAAAAAGTATTTGTGGTTGTCAACTCTTTCCCAGAAAAGCAATGATTGAGAGACTCTCCCATGATGTATGAGAGAAAGATTTTCAGTGATTTAAACAGTAAAGGGCAGACTGGGATAACCAGGGATAATACAGGAACTTTTCAATTTTCATGTCCTATGGAATACGACAATTTGCACCAAGTACTTTAATTCACCTAACTGTGGACAAAATGACCAGATCACCTTTCTTATTTTAAAAGACATCAGAAATATTCAGGTTACATCATGCACCATCTTGGAATTTTCTTCCCCTTGGAATAAGATGAGCAAGAACTTGTTTTGGAGACCCTGTTGTTCTGCTGGGAGCAGCTTCTGGAGGTTATCTGCAGATGGGAAGGCTTCTCATTGAAATTTAACATTTTGAGACTAAATACACCATTAAAAAAACAGTGAAAAGTTAATTGAGTCACAAATAATACTTATGAAAGGAAACAGCTCCATGTGCTCCACAGTATATCCTTCTTTATACATTCTTCTGGTGTTTAATCTTTCTGAGTGTTTTGGTTTAGGAATGGTGTTCCAAATTTAGTGTTACCACTGAAATTTTCCAAACCGTGTGCCATTCTCTCGTTACTCCCTCACTCTCCCCCTGAGGCTGCTGGAGAGAAGAATTGAAGGCACAAAAGGTAGAGGTTATGGGTTGAGATAAGAACATTTTACTGGAAACAGTAGTGAAACAAAAACCAAGCAGTAACAGCAACATTAATGCAAGCGTGTACAAGAAAAGTACAGCATTCTCCTTGCAAATATTCTGTCACTTATTCAGTTGTTCAGGGGTGTACTTCCAAAACATTGGAGCAGAATAATCCTTTGAAAGCTGGCCCCTTTTCTCCCACCTTTCATGCCACTCATGACTATCCACCCTCAGGGCAGATCTCTGAATTACCTTCCTGGAAGTCTCTGTCCTGAATCTAAACATGGTGTTAACTGTACTGAATCTAAATCTGGTCCAGACCGTATTGAGAATATGTAGCAGACATAGCAACAACAGCATGATTTCCTTAACATCCAAAGGACATTCAGAGTTCTCAAAAGCTGCTGTAACAGGCCTGAAGGAGAAAAAGGGTGGGAAAAGCTGGGGAAAACCATCCTCCCCTGTTCTCTCCATAGACTGGGTATGGTTATTAATGATCTCCCAAAGGTAGCGCCTGAGGTAAGAGCAGGAGAATACACACCCCAAATGATCCTCATTGGCCTTGATGTTCTCATGTCATAAGCTGATATGACAGTACAGCAACAAAGCAATCCTGATCCCTCTCCCTGCTCTGAAGAAGAGCACAGCTCTGGACACATGTTGCATATATGGAAATATATACAGGGTTATGTACCACAGCCATGTGACCAGTGTCTCTGGTCATAACACAACAAACGCTCAGATCAAATATTTTTCCAACCCTCTCTGGGCAGATCTGTTGTTATCTAAACCCTTCATGCCTCACACTGGATGCCAAATAAGGTTGCCATGGTTTAGGACTGGTGTTCCCAATTTGGTGTTCTCACTAAAACACTCCAAACCATGCGCAGTTTGCTCACTCCCCCCTCTCCCTCCTTTCCCCCCTGTGTTGGGATGGAGAGGACAACTGAAGGCACAAAAGGCAAAGGTCATGGGCTGAGATAAGAACAATTTACTGGAAACAGCAATGAAATGAGAAAGGAATAGTAACAGCAATATTAATGAGTGTGTACAAGAAAGGAAAAGTGAATGATTCACTTGCAAAAGAAAGCTCACCATGTGAGAACCTGCAATACCTGAACCACCGCCATGCTACCCCCAAAAGAGGGTGATAACATGAGGTGACAACAAATAACTTCCGTGTCCTGGCTACTGCAAAAATTAACCCTGTCTTGTCCAGGACCAGGACAGTGAGAATAACTGAGCTTCATTTATATTAGAAACGTGTCTTCAAATAATGAAACTTCCTTAAAATCACCATTTTATCTCCAGAAATCGGTTCTGGAGATAAAAAGTTGATGTGTGAACAAAACACATGTGCATCTAGCTAAGGTAAACCCTTTCTTCTATGGTGGACAAAGAAATGCAGACAGAGGGATTGAAATCACTGTATTTTTTTAAAAGAGGAATAAATTTTAAATCTTACAAGGAAGAGATAAGGGAAGAGACATATTAATAGAATTCTGAAAGCAGAGAGGGGATTGCAATTTGAAAATCTTAAAATACGCATTTTATAAGGTTAATTTATATCCATCCTGTTATTAAAGTCATTTAATGACTTTTTTTTTTTTTCCCCTAAAAATGTGTTTAGGAGCTTGGAAAGTACAATGAAAAGTGTTAATAGAAAACCTAGAAAAATATAGTGGTGCTGCATTTATTCGGATGGAACAGGTTGGCTGGGCTTTACAAAGTTCTCGTAACACTTGCTTTACAATACCATGAACATCCAAGTAAAGTTTAGAATTTGAGTGTCATGATAATAAACATTATCCAAATTATTTACAACTTTTATTAAACATAAAGAAATAAACAGAGAAAACAGTTAAACTTTATGACATAGAAGGAACTAAACGAGGCTCATTTTAAACAGCATTTTTCCTATTACTCTCTTCTTTTGCTCTAAAGCTTTTAGAAATAGACTTCTTATATCATAGCTTCTGGATGGTAATAGCTGTCCATTTGGGATAGAGAAAATAAAGGAGAGCAGTTTAAAGTGAGGTTGTTGTTGCAGTCTGTGTCCTTCAGAACAAAAGAGGATAAACAGAAAAAAATGGAAGACAAAAAGAGCAGTAAAAAAAAAAAAGGAAAATGCAGATTTTGTTTCTGAGCTTCCCTTTTGAATGATAGACTAGATTTAGATTATAACTACTTTTTAAGCTATGATGAAGGGCACGTTCTCCTTTTGCCTAATGTCCTTTTGGCTATTCCTGCTGTCAACTTCCACAATCCAGGGCAAGGCTCAAGGCCTGCACTACGGCTTCCTTTCCCTATTTGTTTTTGGCAAGGTGTCTGAGGATATGTAAGTTTATTTGCCCATAATGAGGTGGTCCAGTGCCCTGGACAGAGGTCATGCAGTTCTAATCCACCCTTCAGAACGTTGATGTGAACCTTCTGTTATAGGAAGGCTCTTCAAAATCACTAGCACACTTGGATACACAGAGCTGAGAGGTTGCCTTAGCTAATCCACAATGTTCATCCCCCCCACCAGAGATATGTCCTTTTCTGTTCACAGCTGTGCTGCCTGAAGAAGTTCCTTTTGTCAGCCAGAAAAGGACAAAGTATTTACTCACTATATAGTCTCTGTGTGGGGGTGATAAATCCTCCATCAGCAGCAGGATATTTCTTCAGCAGCCTCCATGAGATGAGGTTGTGGCTGGCAAAACCAGGCTCTTTCTAATAGAGAAGACCAAAAGAAAATGTAAGGAAAAAAAAAGGCAGCAGAAGAGGATGGAGATAAATAAGCATGTGAGGGAGGAGGTGGTGGTATTAGTGCTTTAGCTCATACTATGAAGTAGCATTTGCACTTCGTTGCCTCCATCTGGCATGGTATATTCAGGGCATTTTTCTCAACCCATTCCAAAAGTTTTGGGTGTTAAAACGGAACCCCAAAGAACTTGGGTGTGGGGTCCTGGGGAGCGGATCTCACTTCTTTCAGTAAAGAAACTTGGTATGTTGATGGGAATATCCTGTCCTCTTAGATTTTTTTTTATCTACTAGCTGCAGTAATTTTTTGTCCCACACTCATGAGACTTGTGTGTGTCAGACACAAATTTAGCACAGTTCTTTGAGGACAGTTTTGTTTGTATTTTTGTTTGTTTGTTTCTGGGTTTGGTTGGGTTTTGTTTGTTTGTTTGTTTGTTTTGAGGAAAAGAACAGCTTGACACAGTCAGTATAATACTGGCTTAACAATCTCTGTATGAGATGAATTCAGAAAGCCACAGATTTTGCGTAAACCAATTATAATAATTGCACTGACAAATCAAACCTATTATTGAAGAACCTGTGTCTGAAGATAATGCCTTTAAATGTAATGAGGTTAAATACTTCTGACAAGATGAATCCTTTTGTCATATGACATGACTTGGGAAGAGACTGTCAATCCACGTTATGTTCCATGGCTGTAACATTATTCTTCACAGACTCGAACATGTGCAAGTGAGCTATTTCAGAAGTTGCATAATACTGATCTTTTTACCCCTGAGACTATTGCAAATGTCTATCATTAAGGCAGCTACAGCCAGACAGTCAGTGTCAATCAAAGTCTGTGAGGCATTTTACAAATTAGTCCCTACTGATATATAATGATACATGAATTAAAAGCAGGAGATGGAGTCATTTGTCATTGTAACAGCTAAGTTCCCAATTAGCCTATTTAGCTACTTTTATTGTGTATGCTATGCGTATGCCATGCATATATTATTACTCAATGCATTTTAATTAAATAACACAAATGCTGGAAGGAGTGACAAGGAGCTAACATTAAATCAGAAATTTTTCAGTTGTTTAAATCTACTGTATGTATGGAGGTAGGAGGAAAATAACATTTCTTACTTTATTCTTAACTTCATTTTGCCTTAGTCATTTAGTTCACATTTCTTCACACACACACACAGACTTAAGTTATAACCAAAGCCTTTCTGACAATACTTCGGGGCTACATTTGGTGATTAAAAAATAATCCTTGGACAGAGAAAATCCAGAGCAGAAATATCTATCTCACTCCTGTAGATTAGTTTAAATCTCATGATGATAATTGATTTTCTCCCACATTTTACCAGAGAAGCCGAAATAAGAAGCCAATCCATAATTTTCAAACAATTCCTTGCGGTTACTGTTGCACTCCTGGAGTAAACCTAGCTGAAAGTATACTCTTTTCAGGTGTGTTGGTGTACCCCAAAATGCAAGGTCAATTTTCTCTTCAGGATATTTGACAGTGGACAATGGAGCAGAACAGAAGGTGGAATGACATTCTCGCAACTGTACTGCAGCATTTCCCTATTCCCTGCCTAGGCATACCCCAAAGCATAAAACATCAACTAGGCAGCTGGCTGATAAGCTGCAAGAACAGAAAATTTGATGCTGTGTCAGGAGCTGCTTTGCTCTAATTAGATTAGGGGAAAATATTTTAATTATTCTTTATTGCTCTATGTTTTAAGTAGTGAAATATCTTAATTTATCTCAATTTCTAAAATGTATCTCTTTCATGTATAGTATTCTCTCTAAGAACAGTAGTCGTACCAAGATTATGCTAGAGTTATTTTCATGTTACATGCTGATTTTTGAATATCAGATCTTAAGTATTTTAGACATTGATTTGTCATTTGTTTGGCCTCTTGTACTCAGAGAATATGATAGTTCCATTAATTAACTCTTAGAAGTTTATTAATTTTAAAGAATAAGATGATCTTTCAAGGAACAAGAATAAAGAAAACTTAAATAGCAGAAAATTACACATTTCACATAACTATATCACGTAGTTACACAAATCTGCTAGATTATGGAAGAATAATCACAAGAAAAATAAGGAATTTTTAGAAAAGCTCTTTTTTAGAAGACTTCTATTCCAAAGCTTCTTGCCACATATTGTGTTTCAAATATTTAAAAACAGCCTAGGGATTTACACATTAAAGTCCCTCTGGAAGTGCCTTTGAAAGTCCTGTCTAGGAAAACAGCCTGGAAGGAATTTTGTGCAAGGAGTAATTAGGAGCTACAGTGTACCTGCAAGCTGAGAAAATGCAGAATAACACCATCTGTGTAGCAACTCTCCTTCTCCATAGGAGTTAGTCCTGTAATGTCACCTTTCTTCACGTAATATTCTGATTGTCCTCATTCCACACTTTACCTTCCCCTGTGTATTCTCCATCTACACAGAGAAAACTTGGACTCAAATGATTGCATTGGTTTTCTTTTTATTCTTAAAGAAATTCCATTTAATGAGAATTAAGGTATTTACCAACTCTTCATGAACTGACATTATTTGTAATATCCTGCTACCAGATCTTGACATAAAGCTGAATATTATCCAAACCTGGCAGAACACAGGTGCTACAGGATACAGACTGACCAGAAAAGGTAGAAATAAAGGCAGGTAAGAGAGGAATCACAGGGATTTATAAAGCCATGAGACACTGCAGAGCAATAAGTAGAACAAAAAGAGACAAAAGAATCAATACGAGTCAAACTCTTTTGGGAAGGTGCTTTAAAATGTTTCACAGGTGTGATCTACCATCACTCTAGAAACTCTGTACTATGATTGAAATAAGGGCAAAATTCCTGAAAGACTTTACAGGAGATCTTTCTTTTCTATATTAAGAATAAATGCCACTAATATCAAGAATCTGAGAAGAGAGTTAATTGTTCTCTCATAGGGTAAATACAAGAAAGGAGTAAAAGTGATTTACAATGAAGGACAGAACTGACGTAAAACAAATGAGTGTACATTGGCAAGGAATTAATTCAGGCTGGAAATTAGAAGCTATCGAAGCATCTTGAGAGCTGGGTTCCACAAGGCTCAGCATGTGACCCAGGAAAAGAATCCATTTTATGCTGGGATATGAGAAATTTATGATGGCAGTTGCATGGCAGCTTCAAATCCTAGGAAGTGATTTGAAAGGGGGAAAAAGAAACCAAACCAAACCCAAACCCCTCCTGTCAACTGTTTGGTTGACCTGCTACTTATCATTATATACTCAAACTTCAGGCAGCAATTATCTTCTCACTATACATTTGGCCACGGCAAAGGAGAATCTGAATCAAATACAGCTCACATGGTAGAAATAATAACAGAATAACATTGAGATTTAAAGAGAGCTATTTAGGGAAAAGATTAAATTATGATAGTGTCTGCCATAGAAAATTTCAGTAAATATGTCAGAGCCAGGTGAGCTCAGAATCAGTGAGATAAGGCTCAATTATGACCACACTTATTTGGTAGAAATGACCCAAGTGTGCAATTTCTGAAATGGGGAAAATTAGGGAAAAAATGGGAAATAGATTATTGGAAAAAATGAGAATTTAGAGTTCACTCAAGCCAAACATTTTCTTTCCTTTTTTTTTCTTTTTTTTTCCCCCTAAGCAAAATAATGCAGTCTAACTTCTTGCTTTGCAAGCATCAAATTATCCTAGATGTTGCTCAAGATCATATTTACATAAAAACATTGGTGCAGCAGAATTTATTAGAGCCAAATAACAAGAACCACATAATGAGAAATATCTCTTTGAAAATTAATGTTGCAGTGTGCCTTTACTATTTATTTTATGAATCCAATGCCTCAGATTCATGTAGAAGGAAGAGATTATTATCCTGTGACTATGTCCTGTTTGATTCGTATTATCTCTTAATTAAATTAATACATGCTGTATCACAGACACTTGTAAAAGTAATTGATTGGTAAAGCAGGGCTATCATAGGTATAAACATTCCAGTCATCTTGACGTAATTCAGAGATCTTTGCTCAAACTGTGAAAGGAAGATTAAAAGGAGGAATACCCTGCAAGTGTAAAGTTTTGGTGGTCCTGTTTCCGGACTCAAATATCTGGGCAAAGTTTCCACCTATATGAAGCAAATATAAGTAAATGAATAAGAACTGCCTCAGAACATGATACCACAAATAGCTGGGGACAGTTTCTTCTTTGGAGTCATGAACCTGAATCTTCATAGTGGGCATTTGACTTAAATTCCTCAATACCTTTGAAATATTCAGCACCACTGTCTCTGAGATAGATGTACTTGATTAAAACTAATAATAATGTACATTGCGCTCTAACAGGAGACCTTCCAGAACAATGACATGGAGAGTCACTTCTTTGAAAATTTTTATTCCTCTCTTCCCAAGGCATGTTTGACCTGTCTGAAAATCAGTGAGAAAACCGTTCGATTACACTGAGAACCTGAGGGAAAACAAGTATTTTTCTCCATAAGTAGAAAATAGGTTGTTTCCCTCAACAACTGGTAATGTAATATTAAATGAAGAATTGTCACGACATGTTCTTTGACTGGTATTTAAAACTATACTATTTTCTTCAGCATCAACTCAGACTTTTACTACAAGCAATGCTTAGGAATCAAATGTCAGCATTTGAACACTTTTCATTTTCACTGAAGTGGACATTAATCAGATGGATTCCCAAGCCATACTTGTCATTTATGAGCTTTTCTGATGTCTTCTACACAGCCTGGATAATAATCTTAATCAGACCCCATATTCAGACCCATGAAAGACTGGATCTAGAAACACACCAGAAGACTGTTACTGCTAAATTATACTGTCAGGTGATATCCTTGTAATGAGAATAAAAACACAGTTTCCTCACAGACAGGTATTGTGAATTCAGTCATGTTGAAGATACAGAATTTGTTTTTCATATCAACTGTCTTAACACAGCCAAATGCATATTTCTGAATCTTAAGATTTTACTGAATGGCTCAACTGGCTTTATAATACAGGAAAAAAACCAAAAATCCATGGAATTACTTATATATTGTGGAATTGTCTCCCAGTCCAGGAAGAGATTGGTTGATATAGCTGCTGTCTGTGAAAGCAGCTGACTTCTTCAGCATCTGATTATTGTAATATGTTAAGTGGCAATATCCAATCACCAGAATTAAAAAAAAAAGAAAAAAAGAAAATTAAAATAAAGAATGCATACGCAGCATTAAGGAAAGCATTATATGTTTGGATATTCCCCATGTCTATATTCCTCTTTTTGTAATGCTTCAGCTACTGGGCTCAGCCAGACATACTTTATAGGACTTGATGGGCAAATTGTCCCAGTATTTTAAATTCTATGCTCCTACTTCTAAAAAATCCAGGTTGATGCCATGACATTTACTTTAACATGTAAGCAGAAGTAGCATGATTCATTCATACCTATTCCTCTCAGCAGGTACTTTCTTTTTTTGCTGTGAAACTGGAAGGAAAAAATGAAAATCAGGGATTATCTGGATTCAGGGTTACTATATTCTTAATATCGAACCAAATTATTCACTACTAGCATCAACCTCTCTCTTAAGTAACTTTTGCATACTGTCTTCAGACAGTATGGTCAAGTTTTCTTCATGGATTTTATGGATCAAAGAAGCAATTGCAAACAAAAAATGAAATAAGCATATAAAAATAAACTTTAATTCAAAATGACCTTAGACAAAGACGATTGTCCCTTTTTTGCCCCGTCCCAGAACTAAAACAAATAGAAGACACTTTGTTTCGTTGGTGCACAAGTCATTATTTATGCTTTTGTGATGTCAACTTGCTTTACTGTTACAAGAATTTTCATGTTCAGCTACAAAGACGAATCAGTTGTTTCAAGGCTAAAGCTGCAGCTGAAGAAGTTCCAACTCATTATCTATATTTACATTCCATTCTGTCTGGAAATGTATTTTAATAAATTTCAGGCTTTGCTGTGTTTCTTTTGAAGTCAAAAAGTTTTTGCAATTGACTTCATTGTGAAAAAAGCATTCTTGTAATTTTTAAGGGATAAGTCAAAGTCACAGGATCATAGAATCACAGAATAGCCCAGGCTGGAGAGGACCTCAAAGACCATCAGGTCCAGCCTTCCATGGGAAAGGGAGAGGAAGCTCAGATATGACTCATTTTCTATATTTTACATATTTTATTTTATTTTATTTTAAAACTAAAATGTCACAACATCTAGAAAAGATCTCCAGTCTTGCAGAGGATGGATGGTTGTGGACATAAGAGTGATGTTCTCTCAGAGAAATATCTTTTATGCACAGGCTCTTCTCAGACTTCTTACGTTTGAAGTGCAATCCAGCAGCCAGTAAACGTATGTAGAAGCTCTTTTGTAAGACACAGGGTGAAATCCTGTTTCTCTTAATCATCAGGTAGAACCCTTCCAAAGTAAAGGACCTGACTACTAATTCTGCTTTGAAATGGAAACCTTGGAGGGCAGAAGATTTCACCACTTAAAAGAACAAGGTATACTGATATCAGTTATCTTAGAATTCAGATGACTCTCTTGCTGCAAAGGTTGTACTAAGTATAGAAACAGCTTTGAGCTGAGGACAAAAACCAAAAAAAAATCTGCACAAAACTGCGGTCTAGAAAAGGCTTTTTGCTTGTGAAACTTCTCACATATTAGAAATGAAACAGATGCTTAATTAAGGCCAAATTCCACTAATTTACAGGAATCCTTGTTAGACCAAAATCTCGTGATTTAGGAGAACAATAGTTTCCAGATTTGGCTGATTTGCACTGTGAGTCAGAAAGAATAAAAAAAGAAACACTATTCCTTTTTTTCTGCTGTCACTCTCACACTATCTTTCCCTCCCAGCTTAAGAGCATTAGCTCAAGAAGCAGAGAAAGAAAAGGAAAGCAAGCATTCATCTAAAACAAATTTGATGATGGTTTTTTGGCCAAAAAGACAGGTTAATATTTTTGGCAACTTGCATTTTTTCCCTCTGCAGCTGGAATTCAGCAGCTCATAGCTGTCTGCCAAAGCAGATGCATAATCTAGGCCACTGCCTCACAACAGCTTTTGTGAGTGTTGTTAAAAGAAGCACTTTCTAGATAAATACTGCAAAAATCTTAAAATTAGAGTTTGAATAAAAATGACAGAATTCGCTTGTCCAAGTTGGAGCTGAGGAAACAGCTGGTTGCAGAATTTAGGTGTGGAGATAGTTTTTCTCATTTATAATAAATACACATTATTATTTACTCCCGAACTACCCATAAAATAAAGATCAGTCTGGTAGTTCTTATGCTGAGGATGCTCTATTGATGAAATCAAGCATTTTTTACAGTATTCTATTAATATGAATGTAATCATCATGTTATCTTGAATATGAGAAAAATTAAAGCACCATAAAGTTTTCTTGTTCACAGTCCTAAGTCTTTTTCAGGTAGAGTACTGACTTCATAGCTTTCTTTTCAAATAGATTTACAGTGTAGACATGATACTTTCCACTCCCCTTTTTGATTTTCTATTTGTTCCCTCTTTCTCTCCATACATGCACACATATATCTACCTACTCAAGAAAATACTGAGAAATGTCCTTCTATTTTTGAACTGGGTGGAAATGAGTGCTTTGTATTGAGGATTTGGAGACTGGTATTTACTCAGCTGTCTCCTGTGAAAGCACTTACACTAGTATTCCTGGTAAAACAAAACCATTAAATTCATCAGTTTCAGTAATGTTCTATCCAAACCCAGTAATTTTACAGAGCTGGTAAAGATCTCCTTCAAATCAGGAAAATTTTGTGGACTTCTAATCTGTT
The DNA here is from genome assembly GCA_013397865.1 of Struthidea cinerea. Taxonomy (NCBI): domain Eukaryota; kingdom Metazoa; phylum Chordata; class Aves; order Passeriformes; family Corcoracidae; genus Struthidea; species Struthidea cinerea. The sequence goes on from VZTI01003670.1 coordinate 1,038,724, forward strand.
ACACACAACTAAAACATTTCTGAGTTTTGTTCTCCACCTCGGGAGGCCATCTTTTCTCAAAGCACGAGCAGCTTTAGAGAAGGTGGTTCAGGGCAAGGTTTCACAGCCTCTCTGGGAAACCCATTCCAGTGTTTGATTGCACTCAGTCTGGTGTTGTTCTTTCTATTACCTACTGAAAGTTTCCCCTGTTGTAACTTGTGGCTGTTGTCCTTTCACTGCTGGCTTCCAAGAACAGTCTGGCTCCTTTGTTTTTAACACACCTTCATCAGATGTTGAAAGACAGCAGTAAGAATCCCATTCAGAACACAGTTCTCCCAACCGCCTCTCATGTGTCATGTGCTCCAGTCTTTAATCATCACTGAGGCTCTCAGCTGAATTTACTCCAATTAGTCAATGTCTTTTTTGCAGCAGTAGCGTGTTGGAAAGCCCATCGTGAAAGAAAGCCCCTGAGGGTGGATGTCACAAGACTACTGCTTCTTACTCTTCCACAAGCTGTATGCCAGCCATCCTTCTGTGTGTTCCAGCTTATGGGACGTATTTTTAAACAGAAATATTTCAGGTCCAGAAGTAGTCCTCCCCCTGCATAGTGCAGTTCCCAAGCTGATAATTCTTCCTGGCACCAAAACAGCTAAAGATGCTGATACAGACAGGTCCAACCAGAACCTTATTAGTCTCAGAGTGTCTGCAAACCATGAAGTTGGTTAGAGCTTCCTAATTAGAGCTGGTTTCTTACGGAGTAGCTTTATTTTTTTTTTCCTCTGTTGATTCCCAGGCTTCTGGAGAAATGGTTACAGAGGTTGTATGAGCTGATCAGTCATGCCAAACTTCACTCATTCTCCATTAGGTCAGTTCAGGTGCATTTATACCACAGATGGTGAATCTCTGATTTGTGCACTGTCCAACAGTCATTTTCTGTAGATTCTTGGGTTCACATACAGTTAATCTAGATGTAAAAAATCCACCAACACCAAAAGAACTCCTGGTCTAAAATACAGAATTACTTCTTTGTGGCCATTAATGGTGATAAGCAGGATGTTAGATGTGAATTAAACATGACTTCTGTACCGTCTGATGCAAGGAAGACCTTGGCATCTACTTTGTTGTGTTTTTCATGCTAAAATATTAATTCTGTTTAAACATGGTGTGTGGACTGACAATGATAGTTTATTCTAAAACAGGCAGTATTGTCTAAAAGCTTCCCTAATTAATAACTATTTTTGACATCAATTGTGGAAAAGAATCAATATGCTTTAATGCAATATTGTCTCAGAAAAAAAGATAGTTAAACACACATACTCCTACATCATGAATAAGGGGAGGGGGAGG
>VZTI01003670.1:1040235-1056295 GCA_013397865.1 Struthidea cinerea
GGAGAGGAGAGGAGAGGAGAGGAGAGGAGAGGAGAGGAGAGATTTTTTTCTCACTAATTTATAATCACCAAGGTTATCAGGGAAGAAGTCAGAAAGTCTTGAGCATGTCTTTGGTAAATCTTAACTATGTATAATAGTTTGTTGGCCAAATTCATGGCTGCATTCATCAAGATCCTTTCTCAATAAGTATTTAAATGAACATATTGCAGTTAACATTGTTTTAAGACAAAAAGAAAAATAAATATAATGAACCACAGTGGGCAGCATTTCATGTTTTTATATTCCTGCCATGAAGACAACGTGTTCCTTTTGTACTGCCTGACACATGTATCCCTGAAGCAACAGCCACATGAGGTCACTGTTGTTCATACATGAGTCATAAGCTCAAATCACAAAATTTTCAGTTGACTGAAACCAAAATGTGTGACTGAAAAATAAAGTTGGTTGTATTATACATTAACAAAACTCTATGTTTCACAGTCTGCAAAGAGAACCTCTTAACATGGGAAATATTAAATACAAAAAATAAATGCATAAAATACAGGATATACATTAACAGTTTCTTAGCATTTGATAAACAGTTAAAAATTATCCCATAATGGCTGAAAAGAGCATGGGCATTATCTACTGTATTTTCTGGAACTTTCTCTGTAGTAGTTATTCAGCTGTGCTGGCATAATAGCATCAAAAGAGTTTCAAGAGACTTAGAACTTCATAATTATTTACTTACTTATCTTTCATGAGAAGTTTGGGTTTTTTTCTGTTTTTACATGTAAAGTTTATCATCTTCAGAAGCATGAAACTGCAAAAAGTTTCAGTATTACAAGCAATGTGAGATGTTCTGGCATTAGACAAGCAAGCTTTTAGACAAACATTGTTACAGCAAACCTGTGGACTGAACTGCAGTGCAAAGCCATCCTAGCTCTGAACTTGCTTACAGGTTTTGTGTGGATTCTTAAAATATATTATACCTATTATGCTGATAGGCTTTCTCTGAATGATTCATCCATTCATGTGATTATATCTGCATACATTATCATAACAGCTTCTCTTAAAAGATTACATAGCATATATGATGAATTCAGTGTTATGAGATTTCAGAGAGAGTACATTTCTTTTTTGTCGAATTCTTGTCATAAAAGAATAAAGTGTCATATTCACCAGTGCTATATAGTCATGAAATTAAAAACCTTATCACGATCAAAATCATCAAGAGAATAGAACAGAAATAGCAATCAAAAATGTCAGCTGAATTTGAAGAACTGCATAATTAAAATCTTACTCCCCAAACTGAATCAAAGTCACATTTGTATGCTGAGATTCTTACAGGGAGGTGGGGTTTTTTATACTGCTGTATTTATCAGCATGCATTTACATGCAAAAGCATGATTTGTTCTACTAATAAAATAAAAGATAACTTTAAAAGTTGATTAGTTTTTGCAACATCTTTTATCTAATTACTATGCATATTAACGTCCACATTTGAGCATTAAAAACCCTCACTACATAATGTAATAAAAAACTGCTTTAATACAACACTAACGCAGTAACAAACCCCCAGATATGTGCTCAACAATTCTTGCATTTATTTCTTCATCCGTAAGCAGGTGAGTAAATAAAATTCCTCATATTATGCAATTATTTCATATCTTTGCATCCCCATATGGGATTTTAGAGACCACAGAGAAAACTTAAACATCAAATGTATTCATCTTCAGCAAAAGAGCAACAAAATGATGAGTCTTAAAGGACAGAGCCTGTATAAAAAATGGATGGAAAAGTGGGTCAGTACAGAACATTACCCCCAGTTTCTATTGTCAGTATGTAGCCTTAAAACTGAAAAAAAAAAAAAAAAATTGTTCTCATAATTAAATAACCATTAGCTTAAACTCTACAGCTGATCTGACTACACATAATATGACCTCCATGTTTATAGAAACAAAACATAGTATAATTACAATATATAATTAACTACACTAATTAAGCTATAAAATAACAATAACTCTCAGTAAGTGTACGACTACAATTTGCTGCTTAACTGAATTAATTCATGACTGTAAAGGAAGGCTAAAAGAACTAGATGCAGGAGTGAAAGGGCTCATCCAGCCTCAGAAGTCAACCAAATTTTGAAAATCTGTCAGAATAACTGGTGACTAATCAGTAGCAGCAGCATGTGCAGCAGATGGTTGTTCAGCGGTAGAAATGGGTGTGAGTGTGCACGGCTGCAAACACCATTTCCATAGCTGGTGGCCCTTCTGCGATCTGAAAGGACAAGAAGAGTTTTATCTCAAGATTTGTTAGCAGGATCCACAAAACAGCAGTTCAGCCAGCACTGCTCTTAAAGAGGAGTGAGATAATTACCCACAGAAATGCTTGATTGATAGGGAAGCAACAACTGGGTGTTTTCACTTGCAGAGCACAATACATAAAATTACTTGATAGTGCCATCAGACAGGGAGAGAGAAACCTCTTTCACTCCCCAGACTCAGATCACTACCATAGAACAAACGAATACTTTTATTTTGGCACTTATGACCAAATAGATCTTGATACATTGCACTAAAAATTGTCATAACATATCTGACCTTTTAAACCACATCAGCTGTCAATTGCTGTACAAGAAAAATATATGAGAGATATTTTCAGGAACAAGTCATGTAACAAAAAATTCAACCTAATGTTTCTTAGTTGTTTATTGACTAGTGAGTTCCTTCTTTCTTTTGCTATTTTCTTCTAATAAAGTATTTCTGCCTAAGCAAGGAAATGAAAATACCTCCTGCTACCTTGCCTTTACTCAATAATCAAAATCCTTACTGAAATAATTTATCACAGTGTTAGGAGCGTATTTTTTGAGTGGAATCCCTTCAAGATATTGGCAACACATCACTGGGTTCCTCAGGAAAGAAAAAATTCTTTACTAGAAATACATATTACTGCACCAACTACTATTCTACCTGAAAACTCAGCTACCCAGGGGACTACTTTTCATCATTGAATGTAAGTGCCCAGTGTGTCACTCCAGCAGATGAAAATGGGGCAGGTGGAGGGCTCTTATATACATTTATTTCAAGTGACTTTTAATTTATTCTCCACCTATTCTTTCACTGAGAACTTCTCTCCCTTGCCTTTATAACCCACTCCATTAGGGTTTCTGGCAAGGCAGTGAAGAGGAGAGAGGGTAACAGATTTTTGTGTGAGTCATATGCTGGTAATAGTCTGAGCTATTTTACTGCTTAAAGTAGCATTGCTCTTTCATCTCACAGGTAGTTTTACTACTGCTGGTTAAAGGTTTAAAGGAACGGATGGCCAGTCTATTTCAGGGGCAGCTGACACACAGTCAGAAAATGCATTGGGGAAATTTTAGATCAGTGAGGTTCAGATATCATTTAGAAGCAGCAAGCAAAAAAATCCTTTCACCACAACCCTGTGACCTCAAATGTAGTTTTTTTTTAAATGTACCTCTATAGCTTGTGACTTATCAATTTGGTAGCATTCCTCAGAAAATCTTTTGAGATGTCACCCTTTTATTTGTTCAAGATTACATTTATTAAAAAAAAAATAGCATAGTTGGTGTACCCATAACTCTTTTATATGAATCCACATAATTTAAACATATGTATTATATATTTTCCTTCCTTCCAAATTTTTCATCCATCTGCAGAGATGTAAAGATCACTGCTGACATACACAAATCAGGATATGAGGTCATTCAGAAGTCTACCAGAATGTAATAGTAATAATAATAATAGTATCATCATAATTATAATCATAATTAAGATTGTGTACAATATAAATAAGAAGTAAAACAGTTTGCCACAGCTGTTGTGCAGATTTTTGAAGACGTTACTTTCTGTGCAGAAGTTTCTTCTTCCAAACCATGGAACCCAAGATTGAGAGCCACAAAAGGCACCACCTCTCTGACCACCAATCATCACCATATCCACGACTTGTAAATATCTTTTCTTGGAGCGAATTATTTAATCTCCATCTTACCAAGATCCTGGAGACATGTAATATGCAATTACTCATCATCAAGACATTTTTGTAGTCCACTTTTACTTTGGAAATGTGTGTGTGCACATTTCTTGGTTTTTGTATGTATAAACAGGGTCACAGAATAATTTAGATTGGAAGAGATTTCTGGAGGTCAGCTTGTCCAGACTTCCTTGCTCAGGGCAGACATACATTCACTAATTAGGCTGGAAATAGCAAATTATTTATTTATATTAGCATCAGGACAGCTATGAAAAACAAACACTTTAATGAGAAAATAATCTAGTACCTTGCAATTTTATACATTAAAGAACTCCATTTCTCAGTCACCTTAGTAATATATACACATTTCTCTTTACACAGATATATATACATCCCCCCCCCATATAAAGATAGAATCATGGAAGTTGGAAAGATAAAGAAAAGAATGTATAAATATGCATATATATATATATATATGTAAGAAATTGCATTTGTATAAAAAATATAGAAAACATTCTAAAATAATACTCTTTTCCTCATGAAATAAGGGCAAGTCCACAGAGCCTACTAAGAAAGATAAAAAGCGTCAGAAAACCACTTGTCTTTTACTTAGACTAACCTTTTCAAGCAGAAGTCTCATATAATGGAGCCTGGCTACAAGATGTGACATTTTGAGAACACATCAGTTGCCCCTCAGTGCATTCTGTATGAGTTTAACAAGTCAAGGCTAACCTGGGTGACAACTAATTAAGACACTACTAATGAGGCCATAAAAATTGGTGTCCTTAGAGATTTCTGATTACTGACCTCTATTGCTCTTTGGTCATTATATGGGGAGAAATGTCCCTAAGCGAAAGCTTGAACTTTTCAAGTAGATTTTTCAGAGCACAGCTTTCTGTGGTAAATAGAAAACAAATGTAGTTAATCATGCAGACATCAGCAAAACATGGTACATTATGTCTTTGTGTTTATGCAGAAAATGTGTCTGATGTAGATGTTTAGATTTACAATAGCTTAATAGAACCAATATTTGGCATATTCAAATACCAAACTACAAACAAATGTGCTGTCACTCTGAAAGCTTTCATATGGTTGCAAATTTCAAATTAGCAAACTGAAAGTTATCTAAAAGGCAACATATTGTTATACTCTAATGGGCCATTATGGCATAACTTATTTAGTTATCTGTTCCAGCTTAAAATCAGTTTCTCCAGATTTTGGGCTCAGAATCCCCACAGGGTTTTTTACAATTTGGCTATGCCTTTCTCAAGAAGTAGACATTTTCTTCTGGGCTATATTACAGGAGTACAGATGCCACCGGACTTGGCAATACATCTGAGGAAATGTGACCTGTATAGGCATTTTTTCCTGTACTTATCACTCCTAGTACAACAGTGTAATGCAAAGACTCCCTTGTCATAGTATATCCCTGCATACAGGAAAGTCAACAAGACTGATCTGAGCCTATTCAGAGAGAAAATATTTGATCTCGGCACACAGGGAGAAGCTGAGTGAGGCCAGATTGCAGCCAATTGACCTGAAAGGAAAACATCCAAGCTCCTGTATTAGTTCCATTGATGCTCTACTGACTGAAAGGCATCTGTATTAGTGATAATTTCCCTGTGCCTTTTCTCCAGATATTTTATTTTCCTAGTTTAAAGCAGAGAACATGAAAAAGGTTGCCTTCTTCGTCCCATGTTCATAACCCTAACTCAGAAATGTTGTTTTTTCATTTTCAGGAATCTTTCTCTGACCCAAACTTTAATTGCCCACAACATAGATGTCTATGTAGAAAACTGTTCTTTTAAACAAACTAGCTTTATTGTCAAAGGTAACAAATCTGTTGTACTAGTTTGAAAACAAACCAGTGGGAGGCACCAAGTCAGAATAACAATTTAATAGGGAAATCAAAAAAAGACAAAGGCAGAAAACAGTGGGTTAAACTGACAGAGTCAGGATACAACCTGACACCCTGTTGATCAGGGTGGCAATAGCAGTCCAGTAGGATGGTGGCTGCAGTCCTCCTGAAGTGGTGGATGTGGCTCTGTCGAAGCGGTGGTCCGGTCGAAGGGTCTGCTCTTCCTCAGAAGGTCCAGTGATGCCTATGTAGCTCCTGTCCTCTGGGAAACTGGTGGAAAGGATGTCTGGGGTGTTTGGAATCTCAAGATTATAGCCAGGATGGAATGCTTGGTTCCTCCTTCTGGGTGGAGCATCTCACAACGGGATGATGAGTCATGAGGCCAGGTGTTGACAGGCTCATTAACAGAAGATAGTCCGGGGGGAGTTACCTCTGAGTCATGCGGCAAGGCATTGATGGGCCATTACTCAGAAGATAGTCCAGATGGAGGAGGCCAGGAAACACTGCCCCACCTGGTTTCAACAGCTCATGAGGATGGTAACAGAATACACTGCAATCCAGGACATCTGTGTAGTCAACAAAGAGTTTACTTGAGAAGGAAATGCATCAATAGTTTCTCTTCATTGTTATTACCAGCTAGTTGCCTGGCGTTTCTCCGGCGGCCCTCAGCCACGGACACTGGCTCTTGGGGCGTGAGAGCCTGCAGCAGGTGCTGCTGCTGCTGTCAGGGCAAGGCGTGGGTCACTCATGAGGAGGCGAAGTGGCCCCGGGTGAGAGGCAAACAGGACGCAGTGGACAAAAGGCACAGGAGGCAAAGGGCTGCGGGAGGGGGTCTCCCCTGTGGTCACCCTTTATTGCAGGGTAAGGTGAAGACATCCAGAAGGCTCAGGATCAGAGGGAAAACTCCGAGGAGCAGAGCGTGTGCAGGGAGTTTTAAGGGAGGCGAGAACTGGGAGGGGTCGAGGGATACAGCCAATGGGGTTACAGACAAGGGGAGGGTACTGGGATCCGGGGTCCAATAAAAACATCTGAGGGGAGGGTAAAACAGCCGACAACTAGTGGGGTACCGAACTCCACAGAACTTTCCAGAAGGGTGGGTAGGTCCTGGACTCTGGGCACGCCTTCCTTCCAGGCGAAAGGGTGGGTTCTATACCCTGGTCCCACCCAGGGAGTCCTCCTCCTGGGAGGAGCCTCCCACATCAGAGGTGGAGCTGGAGTAGGAGGCGGCGGCAATAGCCAGGGAAGGATCTCCCACACCAGATCTCTGCTGAGTACAGAGATACAGCATGATGATTTTTCAGATTATTTCTAGAATTACTTCAATTTATTTAATAAAGACACCATTGCTCAGTGTAGTTACACCTGAAAAAAAAAATGTTGAAAACATGATTGTTCCTTAGACTTGTCTCTGAAGGGTTGTTTCTTTTACGACCTTTTACTCCTACATATCCAAGTGACTCTCAGAATTCATTTTGATTTTCATTTACAAAATCAGAGTATACACAAGTGAGGAGGTAAAGTTCTCATCCATGAAACTCAAGAGATAACCACAGCTGGAATACCAGACTCAATTTCATTTTTGAGTTTTACACTGAGTCTACCACTATCTGTTGAAAGATTGGCATCTGTGTGCACACCCACTGGATTAGGTTCCAGATATTTAGATTCTTTTACAATGTTGGGGATAAACAAATGAATTCTGAGTTCAATTGGGCATTTATACCGGTCAGATTTTTCAGTGCTATTGAATGATTTGGGCGTCTGTGTTTTCTAATGCATACTGCATGTGATCTGAGACTTCCCTTGGTGACTCTTCTTCAAAGCTGCTAAAAAACTTTAAAAGAGTCTTCTCAGACCTGCCTTTTTTTTTTTTTTTTGCAATATAGTCCTCATATAGAGATGTCTGGGATTAGTCATTTGAAGTAGTGACAGAAGAGGAGTAATTATGTCCCTGTTAATGCATGCTCTTTACATATGTCAAGCAAATATTTGTTTCCCTTCAAATTGCAGTGCACTGTCTCCTAGATTATGAATATACCATTTATTCCCCCATTCTAAGATTTTATTTTACAAAGGAAAACGAAAAGATTTATCACTGATTCAGTAAGTCATCTCACCTTAGCCATATATAGGTAACCTTCTCCATTCATGTTTATATGACTTTTCTCTTATAAAATTATCATATCATTTTATATCTCTTTCTTTGTTTTAAAAGTAATTATATCATACCTATTAAGAAAAAATAAAACACAACTGTGATTATATTCGAGTTATTTTCATATTATTTAGGTAGGGTTTGTGGTCCCTAATGTAAAATTGTAGTTGAAATCCAGCACAGTTCTCAGGATAGAGTTGGAGATTTAGACCTCTCTGCTCCCAGGACTGTATATTTAATAATACTAGGATAAAACAAACCAAAAGCATTTGGAGTAGGACCCAGAAGCTGGAAGAATCCCAGATAAGGACTCTTTTCTTTTCAGTGGTTTGTTGTAGCTGGTTTTCCCCTTTCTCCCATATCTTTGCAGAATGTCCCATTTTCACATGAGAAACATCTTACTACTATGGTTTAACTGGTGATTACAAGAGTTTCCTTGACAACAGAGCAGTGTGTAGCTTCTTCTCCAGATTAGTCTCACAAGACTTAGCAGCTACAAGCAAAAGTATGAAATTATGTGATTAACAGAGGTGAAAAAGTTTATTTAGCCAGGAATACAAGAGACATGCAATCACATTTTCCTTGTTAGCTCACACTTTATAAGACAATGATGGCCAATTATACCTTCCTAAATGAAATTCCTAAAAGACTAATTGCAGAAGGACATTTTTTGATTGTTTGCTTCCATTTTCATGTACCAGTTGAAGACTGTGAGGAATGGCTATTTGCAAGATTGCAGATAATCCACTCTTTGTAGTATTTCCTGTTGATTTTTTATTCATATAAAAGATCTAAGAAACAGCTGCTTCTAACTATATTATGTGACTTGTACAGAAACTGCCACTTTCAGACATTTTACTGAGGCTCTTTTTGAAGCTATCAGTGCTCTACTCTTGGAGGTAGGGCACTGAAAATGAAAAATCTTGATTAGCAGCCCAGGTTGCTCCCTCTGGTTACCAACATTAACACAAAACAGACCTGTAAAATCTTCAGATAATAAGATTGAAGCAAGACTTATCAGTGTGCTGTTGCACCTAAACTTGCAACTCCCTAAAGCCACCATAAACATGCAGGCATGACTTAATGACTTCTCTGGGGTGCATCTCTGCTGTCTTCTGCTGCACAGCGTGTGGAGCCCTGAGGCCTGCAAGCATGCTGGTTGGTATTGCTTGGAATGCATCAGAGATCCCATCTGGGAAGTGCACTCATTTCTTTTGCAGAGAAACTGGAGCACGTGTGGAAGTATGGGGAGAAGAAAAGTTTGGAGAAGAGGTGGTGCATGACCTTCTCACGTCCCATCAGGGTAACCTGATGCATCTATGCTTGAGCTTTGCTTTCTATAAATCAGGACTCCAAGCCTGAGTCATAATGCAGCATTAATGACTCATACCTCATCTTTCATTGCTTTCTGCAAATGGAAGCCTTTAAGCATTTAAATATATACTTCAAGATTGACCTGAGAATTAAAATCTTGGAAGTCCCAGATGCATCCTTTGTTACATTGGTGTTGTGTATTGTATCATGCTGTTTGCTACTGTTTTCCTTTCCTACATTAAACCTTTTAATCTTATCTAACTCTAAGCAATGTATCACACAAAATGCACTTTTATTTACTATGCCAACAAATAGAATGCAAATATTTCCCAGCTTGGCACACAGAGCATGTGTCACATCTTGTGACCATGTAACAGCAACACACTACATGTAAACAAAAAGATAAAATTCCTTGGCAATGTGTCATGTACCACCTCTCTCTCAAGACAGAGTAACATAAAATTGCTTAATAATCACCTGCTGCTTTTTTTTTTCCTTCCAATTAATAAGCCATACTTAAAAGTTCTCTATTAAGATATAATGTAATCCTCCACAATTTTCTCATCATGACTCAAGGAAACATCTGAGAATTTTGTGAAAAGAGATTTTGGCCTATTTGAACAGCAGTATGTTTCACTAATATAGCTCTCAGCATCCACTGATGGAGGAAGTTTACAGAAGCAATCAAAAGAAGATTCCAGTGCCTGTTTGTTCTGACTTTGACCCAGTCTGTTGGAAGCATAAAAATCCCTGTTCAAGACTGCAGTTTTTGGAAAATACAGGCAACTGGGTGGACTATGGGCCAATTTTCTGAGATGTTAGAAATACTCACATTGCTTGTGTTAGCATATGAATGGAAGGAACACTTTTAAAGATAAATATAATGTTTATAGACATTTATATGTCAGGTCAAATGGAAAAATTATTCTCTTTTATTGAGAGATAATGATTACTTCTTATGACTAAATTTTATAGTGCTGCATTATTTACAAAGCTTTGAGCAGACATTAAAATAGTCATTACCAAGGGGAGGATTCTCCTTTCATTCTGTCTCTGTTCTTTCACATAAAAGAACATATTGCAAATGTAAACACACTTTGAGCTGAATATTTACAGTATTTTTAACACTCTTTCTGGCATCTTCCTGGTACATGACTAGCTGTGATACAAAAAAATGTTTTTGTGACAATTAAGTGCTTTCTAGTGAGATTTTCTTCGGATACATGTGCTGTCAGAATGCACATACACAATATATTTATGCTCTGTTGACCACCCAGATTTAAGATCTACCAGCTGGATATAGGAAAATGGATGCAGTCAATCTCAAATGTCTATGCATCTCAGCTCTGCCAACTGAAGAAATCCAGGTAGCTTTCTAATACTTACACCTTGATTGTTCTGTGTTTCTGTTCTCTCACCTGTATCTATTTACTCCATTTGCATGAACAAGAAGAAGAAAAAAAAAGAATCATACACAGGCTGTTATTACAGGCAGGATTAGGATTTTCAATACAGACAACAAACAGGTGAGGTACATCCTTTGAAGCCCAGACATCCCATGAATAGCTCCCAAAGACAGTGTGCTTCTCTGAGATACAGTTTTATACTCATTTCCCTCTGCAGCCCTAGAATCCATACGTGGAACAGGCTAACAGCAAATGTTAGCCTATACAACCAAGAAGGCACTTTTCCCCTCTGCTGGTTGCTCATCTGATTTAATAAAAAAGCCCATGAACCAAGGACAACCAGATGCTAGCTGCCAGCTCCGTGCAGCTGCGGATGGGTTAGCCCAGAAACCGAACTCGTGCCCACCACCAGTGCAGAGTTACTTTCTGCTTCCTGGCACATGAAGGCAAAACTCCTAATCAGAAGTTTCAGCTGGCTGCAATGTTAGAAATTGCGTGGGCCTGCATGATAGGAATAATCAAAACCAAAAAGGGTTGTGAGGCTGAGCTCCACACATCTGTAAAATGTGAAAAAGAAGGCCTTACCCCTTTGCAAAAGCCACAGCCCACAGGGGAGCAGATTATTGCTGTGCAATTGATGTATCCATAAGCCGATTGCATGGTGTGTGGGGTGGATGTGCAGAGATAGGAGGGAGGGAAGGAGAGCCTATGGTCTTACAGGCTGACTGTGCTTCTGGTAAGGAACAGTTCTTACGTTGACCGAGATGGCGACTGCCATAGGTATGCTGTAAAAAGATCACCTTGAGTGAATTATCCAAAAGAAATGCATCAAGGAGAGATAAAGCAGACAAATGTGGAGAAAAAAAATTCAACTCATACAGGCTGGTGTTAAAAAAAAAAAAAAGGTAACACTGATCATGTTTCTTTATTTGTGATTTGCATTATCCCAGTCAGCTCTATCCACTCCTAGAATCTTGTTTGATGAAATGAAAATTGCCTTAGTACTACAGTTTGCAGAGGGCATGGAGAACAAGATTGTTTATTTTTATGTTATAACTTTATTACTCTGCATATTTACAGAAGTTGCTTACTGTAAGAAGAAAAATGAAGTTTTATAGCTCGGGTATTCACTTCTGTATTTGGGGGTTTTTTCCACTTACATTTCATTTCCCATCTCATTTTTAGATAATTAAAAAGAAAGCTACAAATAGAATCAAATAGAAGATTCACTTGTAATAGGGAACTTTGGCAATGTCAAAAGCTGCATGACTGAAGTATCTTCATTTCTTGATTGTTTTCAATATTTTTTGATCAAATTGATATAATCAACAAACAGCAGAAGTGGGAAGAATATCCAGTATCTCTGAGTCTTCCTCTCCTTTACCCTGTAGACGGATGTTGAATGTACAGTGTATGTGATTTTTCCCCCCCAGTGCTGTTCGAGCAATAATCAGGCTACTGTGACGAATGTTTTGAGAGTCAAGAAAAACAAGTAAGTGGGAAAGAAAGCCCCAGGACTAGCAAAAAAAGATCAGTTTGAGAGTTTCCTGGTGGAATCATCTGCAAATTAACCTCAGAGTTCTTAAGAAAGCTTGGGATATGGAAGGGATTTTCACAAGTGAAGAAAGAACTTCAGTGAAGCAAAGAAAGCTTGGTCACAGAAACAAGACCTATAGGCAATGAGGCCAAGGAGAAAGTGAGTCAATATGTGAGCAAAGAACAGTGTCAGGCAGTAAAACAACCACAGAAAATGTGATGAAGAAAGAACAAAGAGAAACAGGAATAAAATGTGATTGGAGACTACAGTTTTACTATGGATGATTTATTTATGTGAAATCTTCCTAATGTGCTGAAAGATTACTCCAGGCTGGTTAAACCTTCTTAGGCAAAATAATCCTGAGAAACAGACTGAAGGGGAGATTTATTTTGGCCTTTTACTGAATATAATGGTAGAAATGGTACTGAACTCTTACCCTCAGAAATAAACAGTTTTTTACATTATTTACCATCTTATTCACTATCATCTGCTGCTTTATTTCTTCAGGGTCAGTGAAAATGAAAAAAGTTTTTGCATTATTTCCAACAAACTGTAGGAAAATGCTAGCAAAATTAGTATTTTCTCAGAAGTCTTCAAGCCAAAGTTAGTCTACCTTTGTGTGCTTCTAGAACAGGTGCAAGGGATAGTAATACTCAGTAGCTGGCTGGAGGGATGGATAGGAAACACATGGCAGGTACATATGTATTGTTAGGTGAGGGCATGAATTGAAATGTACCACATGACCTTCAATACCAAACAAGAAACAATACACATCTTTTCCTAAACACAGAAATAGAGATGAGTGTTTTGCATCGACAGTGCAAATAAAATAGGAAGGATTTGCCCAGAGACGAAGGTAAAGAAACACTCTGGACCATCAAAAAGACACGTGGAGAAGGGAGCAACAACCAATCTTAAATAAAAAGATAAAAATAACATAGGGAAAAGTATAGGAACAACAACAATAAACCCCCGAATCTGGTGGCTGCAGGAATTGATAAACCCTTCTTGTTCAAATCTAACCTCAAGGCAGAACATGAAAAATTTGTAAAAGCATTAATTGCAAGAAAACTGAGAGAGCTGACATCTGCCATGGCTAAAGAAAAAAAACGAAATTAAATCCCTTTGAAATACTTAGTGAATTTAAGAGCAACTGAAAAATTCTGCAATATATCTTAACACGATACACAAAATAGGAGCTTAAAGAACACAGTTCTTTAATGGCCCAGCCTATTTAATGTCATTTCTTAAATGCCCAAATGTATTAAACATTTTGTGATACAGTTAAAGGCCCAATCTCTGTCCTGAAGAATTCAATTTATATTTAAAGCACAGCTTAGGAAAAAAAAGTATTTCACAATAGGAATTGGAATTGGTAGTTTCAGGCTACACTGTTCAGGTGGTTGCTTGTTAAGCTTACATATGTCTCAGTGGTAAGTGAAACCTGTATTTCATGCTGGAAAAAATATACCAGAGATTACTTTTAAATAAAGGTTTAAAGAAGATAATGAAATGTGTGAGAGAGAACAAAATAAACCCTAAATTTCTAACAATAATCAGATAATATTACTTCTAGATAATCAGATTGGTGGACACTTCAGGAGCTTGTTACTAAAAAGTAAAAAAAATCATAATTAAAACCAAAGTTTAAACTACCTTCACAAATCTTAACTAGGTCTATGATAGTTGGTTGATAGCAGGGAAGAAGTTTATTTCACAGTTTTTATGATGTGATGATAAGTTTGTTACAGCTTCTTCCACCAAAAGATCTAATTCTTGTCCTGAGGAGGTGTTTGACCTAAACTTCCTTTATTTCACTTCGGCAGAAAAAGAAAATAAATCTGAAAAAAAACCCAACCCCACCAAAAAAAAAAAAAAAAAAAAAAAAAAAAAAAAAAAAAAAAAAAAAAAAAAAAAAAAAAAAAAAAAAAAAACCCCAACCCTAAGAAACCCCAAACTACTCTAAAACTGTTTAGGAGTTATTATTATAACTAAACTAACATACATTCAGTGGTCTAAAAGGTTAATAATTTTCCGACATGTATCTCCATTTAGCACAATAACATCTTGCACTATCATCTCCACATATTACATCTACCTCAAATCTCTGTATCAGCTATATAGTTGAAGAGAATCACCATTCATGAAAAATAAATGGAAAGGATCATCTTCAAGTAAATATAAACTAGTTTGCTGTTATCTGAATGCTGAGACACAAAATGTGACACTGCTATTTGATAAATGTTTTAAGCCAGTCAGCAAAACTTTATCCATTAAAGCCCTTTCCCATCTCTTTGTGAATCTCTCTGTGTTAATCACAGAGCTGGAAGCTGTTCCTGTGCTGCTTGTAACAGCTTTCCAGGCACAGGAGAGGAGGAGCATGAGAGAGACCTCTTTGCCTATGTCTTCCCCAACAACAGTGCTGAGGATTTCTGCCTAAGAGCCAGAAGGATCTGAAAATTCAGATGGTCCCCCCTGCTTTCCCCCACCACGGAAGGGTCCTCCATGCAGAAGTAAAGGTATTTCTCCTCCCTCTGTGTCTCTGACCAGGGAACTTTCAGCAGCCAACCCTGCCACAGCTGGGATTGGGCAAGGATTACCCGGGACCCCACTCCCACTTGCAAGCTTGCTGTCCAGCTCTCCAGAAGATTTCCCCAACACCCCAGCCTGCACAGAGGAGGGCTTTTGGAAACCTGAATCTCACAGCTCTGATTTACAGCCTAATTCCAAGCAGAGTTGTACAGTGTCTCTGGGAAGGTGGTCCATCGTGGGGGATGCCTTAGTGAAAGGGAAAAACAGGAACTTCTTTCACTGATCTTACTACTAGTAGAAACAAAAAAATTATATCCTAAGCCTTGTAATTTAATGTGAATCATGGCAGAAGAAGATGCCTGATTCTGGAGAAATTCATGCTGCCTATCTTTGGCAGCACTCTGCCCTTGCTGTTGTAAATTCACTTTCTGCCTCTTGAGGTGCATTGCATTGGGAACTTCCACTGCACATTTTACCAGGCAGCAAGGCACCAGAGTCCTTTGGCAAATGTCTGAGGATGGCAAACTAATAACAAGAGGGGATGATGGAGAGATGAGGGGAAGAGAACCGTCAAATTTAGCAAAAAATGAAGACACTTAGAGCAAAATTAATCAAAAATCCAAAGGATATGAGGAAGAAAAAAATCTTTAATTGCCTATATTGCAAGGCTAGGAGCCTTTTTAGTAAAAAGAGCTGCAATGGCTCATTTACGAGCATGAATTTGTCCTCGTTGGCATTACTGAGACTTGATTGGGTGATCTGCATGACTAGAATACTGAAATCACTGGCTATAATCTATTTAGGAAAGAAGAAGTTAGGAGAAAAAGTGCAAAAAGACACTTCGTGTCAAAAATGGCTCTTTCCAAGTGCTGACAGTGTAGAAATGACAAATATTGGAAGTTTTGGGGTGAATATTTAACTGGCAAAGTACAAAGTAGCAGCTGGGATTGGCTGCAAGTTACCATTTCACAGCAGGAAGCCCTGGGCCCAGGTGAGTACCTGTCTATACTGTAGGAGGACTAAATGGCTGTGTAATCAGAGGGACTTCAGCCTGAGTGACATATGCTGAAGAAATTCTACTGCCAATGTTAACATTCTTTGAGAATCTCAAAGTTATAGGTAAAAATTTCTAACATATTACTAGGTAAAAATCATGGCTATATTAATATGAATTCCTAGATTTGCTGTTTGCACAGAAAACAAAGCCCAGTCAGCACTGATCCTGTATTGCCTTCAATGGGTTGATTTCAGTGAGTTAATAGCAATTAAGAACCAAATTAAAT
>VZTI01003670.1:1066537-1103187 GCA_013397865.1 Struthidea cinerea
GGGAACAAAAAATGGTTTAAGTTGTGCCTCTTACAGAGCTTTTTTTTTTTTTAATGCATTTAACAACCAGAAGATCATGATGACTATAGAATGTGATGTTACATTGTTATTGTTTTGGAAGTCTGTGAAGGAAAACATATTTGCTAACTCATGGTGACAAAAAAATATATGCAGAACTCATAAAAACATCAACAGAAATTCCCTGTAGGAACGTATCAGCAGGTGGATGAGCAAGTAAGCTAATGCAGAACTGTAGCATTACTTCCTACATGAAGCTTTCTACAAGTGGTTGTAAACTAAAGGCTCAAATAAATATATTTTTTGAAAATAAATGTCGTTTCCTGGAGTGGCTTAAGGAAACATTTAACAGAATCATAAACTGAAAGCTAACTTGAAAATTTTTATTGAGTAAGAAAAGGATGTACTAACAGCAGCGCAAACCTCTGAATCACGCTTGGCCTATGTAATGACATTTAGATAGGTTAAAAGCAGGAATAATCATTTAAATGAGAGAAATGAGATGGAATGGGAAAAAAAAATGGATTTTATTAAAATCACGTGTCATATTCCTTCACGTGCCATATATCATCAGATGGGAATAGGTTATGAGTTTTAAGTCAAGGAGATTTAACTCTCCTCAGTAGGCCCATGGGTGATTAATCGGTTGTCAGTACTTTTTTAGGTAAAGACTACTTAAAGGAGCAAATGCTGTCAAGATTCATTCTGGAATTAACAGCCACGTTAATGCAGATGCAAACCAAAAACAAAGGATCTAGTAATTATCAGGCCTGAGGAGATGGGTGTGGGAAGTGATAACACTGATAACCATACCTTAAAAAAAAAGCGTAAAACTTACAATGTAGAGATTATGTGTTACTGGTCCCTGGGATTCAGTTTTAAAATGGTCATATTTGAGTAGAAAGTATACTTTTGTTTTGGGGAAAAAAGTTGATAAGAAGAAAGGTTTCTTTCTTTTCTTTAATGTAAATATGTTCTTCCATCTCTACAAAGCTAGGGTGTGGTGATCTAACTGGTCTTTGTAGGCATTGCACAATAAACAGTATTGTGGAATACTGCAGTTCATTAGAGAATCTGTTGCATATTGTACGTATCTAAATGACGTAGATGTCGCAAATGGGTAAAAAAGGTGGTTGTTTCAAATACTGGCGCAGGAGTGGAGCTACATTAGCTTGAGAGACCCTGCACAGAATTATTTTCATAAATGCATTTTAAGTGCTCATAGTTAAGGCAAGATACTGTATACCATCAGATTAACAGAAACCTCAAGGAATGCTTCTGCTCTCAAGGGCATACTGATCATTCCTCTCTGCTTATTAACGTACATATACCTCGCTGTTTGTGCTGTCATTTGTACTATGGAAAACAACCTTTGACAGCTCATTTTCCTCTGCATTTGTAGCCAATGAGAAAAATTAGCAGCAAGTAAGAGCTAATTTTGCTCACGTTAGGAACAAGGCATTGCCTTCTGTATACAAAACTAGTTATCTCAAAAAAAACAAAACAAAAAAAAAAATATATATTTTTTTAAGATACTACTTTTGGTCTCTTTTGTTCTTTTCCCTTCTAAAGAGATCCCTGAGCATAGGGGCTCTGCTGGTTTTTGTTGTATGGTAACTATCCTTTTTGCAATGAAAGAATTATCTGCTATTTCATTTTGTCCTTTAAACCTCTTTGTTTTTGAGTGTCTCCTTTTCTATTAATAGCTTGCATCAGTAGCACTAATATCTTGTTGCCTGGTCTTTTTAACAGCAAGAGCAGCAAAGTTGAAACTGCCAATATTATTGTGCTTTCTGGAAGTCTTCAAGAGCCCCACAGAAACCAGTTTGAAACTTTTTTTCTTCCCACTGTTGCTGCTTGGGAAAACTTGGAGCATGACAAAACAGTAGAAAGTACAGCATGTTTTCAACTTAGAAGGTCTCCCCACCAAGTGCAGTGATGAGAAAGGACAGTATTTCACAATGAAACTTTTAAGTCCCCAGTAATCATTGCCTAATTGTTTCTATCCATCAGACAAAGATTGCCATACTCCCAAGGCTAATTAGATAACAGATAATTCAGCTTTTACACTCCCTTCTCTCTGAAATTCATCTGAATTCATTTATGTAATTATTTCTGTTAAGTTTGCCAGTTCTACCTGTTCTATTTCTTCTCTTTTTTTTTTCTTTAAGTAAATTGTGTTGCAGTTCAGATATTCCAACTAAGTATTAAAAATGATACAAAATTTGTAAACAAGCCACATATATCCAAAGGGTCAGTTAGTGATTCTGGGGTACTCACTCTGATGCTCTAAAGAAGCATGTATTATAATGTACATACCCCCAAATCTCTAAAAACTGGTGTCTTTCACAAACTCCAGTGTATGATGCTTGTAGTCTTTCCTTTCCCTTGCTTTTACCTCACAGCTGGGGCTGTGAGCACATGGACACACAACCTCGGGGTGACTCTTTGTGAACTCATCCTGTTACAGTTCTGGCTGACACCACTGTCCAAGTCTGTCATGCTGGCCAAGCAGAAGGAAAAGACACACAGGTTTGGTTGCTTTTGCTAAGAGGCCAAATCTTTTGAGCTAATAAAAAAAAAATGATCAAAATGCTAATGGTTTGTATAGAATGTCCTTGTTCTGTACTTTTCCGCAAATGAATAATGGTAATTAAGTGAAATCCTTTGTTTCAAAGACTGTTTCAGCTGAGGTGATTTCTATATGTAACTGTGATACTGGTGTCCATAAACACGTATTTAATGGCCTGTCGGGCATAAAAATACATATTTGAACTGCAGCAGTTAAAGTGGTAGAACCCAGAAAGTGAATTACATACAAACTAGTATGGAAAGAAGTATTTACCATATTTATTCTATGACAAGAGATGTCATGAGAGATGCGCATAATCTATATTGCACACTTGATATGAGACTGAAGAGTTTCTTGTACTCTTCCAGTTCTCCCTTGCATTATTAAAAATTGACAGCTGTAACTAAAGAGAACAGAGCGTGGGACTTGGAGGAAAAGTCTGCCTTAGTGATCAGTTCTGTAAAGTTTAGGTTTGCCTTTTTAAAATATGAATAGCAAACATTCTTATGCTTGTTCAAACACTTCAGGAGTGGTGATCATGACAGGCTCTAGTCTATATCATAAATCTAGCTACAAGGCTTAATACAGTTTAATACCATGAATATCCTTACTTAGGGAAAACCTCATGTTTTAACAGTTTGGAGGTTGAATTGTCTCAGGACTTTCAGAGAGTGAAGTTTGCTGGATTAGAGCTCAGATCCCACTGAGAGCAAAGCAAAGGCAGTCACAGAGGATACTCCTTAGAATTAGCTATCCTGAAGTATTATGCAGTAAAGAACTTACTTTTGTTAATATAGAGTCTTACACCATGCATAGTGTCAGGTACTTTGCCGTAGCACACCAGACAACGTAACTAGTGTACGTAGCATGTCTTTCTTTTTTTAATTTTTGTTAAAGGGAAGCGGTAGTGAAATTTGTGGACTTTGCTTTTAATTGCTGGGTTTTGGGGAGAGTTTTTTTTTTTCTATTTGCGTGTGTGTTTTGATTGTGTTTCGTTGTCACTGCTGCCAATGGTTTTCTATAGCAGCTTTAGGAGAGAAGCGTCTGTGATGGAAAATTCTGATGACATGTACATGTTCCTACATTTTCTGCTAGCAAAAGGGAAATGAAAAACGTGGGCTTTTCACGTGGAATGGAAAGTGATGTTGCTGCTGTGCTTAGCCTGTGGATCTGTAGTTTTATTAATCTGCAAAGAATAGAAAGAATTGATTTCTGTGTTTTGGATAGTACTTATATATAAGTGCTGCCTTGGAAATTGTGACTATGTCAACAACTTGTGTCTGTCCCTTCTTTAAAGTCCTGCTTCTTGCTTTGTTTCAAATTTGATAGGAAAGTGAAAGTTTCATTGTATCCAAAAACATGTGATCCTACTAGCAATGAAAAGGAAGCAGTCTGTGAATAGCAGACTTTCAGCAGATGTGTGTTTGAGAGCTATTGTATAACACTAAGAAGTAGATTTTGAGGTGTTGCTGGAAATAGATAAACCAGAAACTTGATCATGAATTTGGAGAGCTAACATCTCTTGTCATGAGAAAATATGTAGCAATGTTTTTAAGTTTGTGAGACCTTGGTAGAAAAATTAACACTTTTTTGTTTATTCTGTTTTCTAGATAAAATACCAATGATTCATAACCAAACATTTTTTTTTCCTTATAACTTGAGCTTGAAAAGGGTGATGAATGCAAAAAATCGATGTCAACGGTAACAGTCCACTGTTATGTAATTTAATTTTAGTGGCTTGACATTTGCTATGAATGGTACAGTATTATTTTTCATAGACATGTGAATGTATAATAATTGTGAGTAACCTGTCATGCATTTCAAGAAAAGCAAAGTATGTTATTTTAAGTTACAGGGGTAAAAGTTTTAAGACCAGCTGAATAACAGTTTTAATTCACTGCTTTTTGAAGCTGAACTCCTTTAGAGTTCAGTTAGCAGACTCAACATTCCAATACTGTGGTATTTGGTGGGAAGGAAAGGTTTAAATAGATTGAGAGAAGTTGAATAAACTACCTGATTATAGGCACCTAGAATATCTAGCAAAGTTACTCTTCTTGTATAGTCATGGGGAAAATTTGTGACAGTAGGAATTAATTTCATATTGACAGAGATTTGAGCTAGCACCTCCAACAATGAGTGTAGGGTGTTGTGGCTTTGTTTTCATTTTTTTTTTTCGGTTGCTTTACAAAAAAGCACTAAGTAAGCATTTTAAAAAATACACCAAAGGTTCTCTCTAGTCAGTCTGCAGTCAGTGGAGGGAAATACCTCATTTTGTAGTTAACAGAAAGGAACAGGTTCTATGGTTCAAAACAGAAACATAATATTTTGAGTTGGTAGTGGCTTTACTGTCCCAGGCTGGGCCATGAGAACGTACATAGTGCAAAATGCAGTAGATAAGGTGTGAAAACAAGTACTTGGTGAGTTGTTACAGAAAAGAATCTAAATCCATATGGGGTCTTTTCAATGTTTTGGTGCATTTGATGACATAGATGTCAACATCCAGTTTCATTCAGCATGAAGTTTTAGAAGGTCCCCTGGACTAAGGGACTGTTGAGATTCAGACAGTATTTGCTCTGGAGGCTAATGTCAGTGAACTATTTGTGTATCCCAGTATACTCCAAACTTCGGTTTTGGTCCCATGGTCCCACTGAGCTCAAGAGATTATCCCAGGTGTCAAATGCCAAGAGACAGCTGTTTCCAATAGTGTTTTATAAAAGGTATGTCAAAAATTTTGAATTTTTACAGCATTTTACTTAAGGTCCTGGATGTAAATGACATTTTTATGGAGAATAACAATAGTGAGTATTTTCAGATTTAAATGAGGACAAGAGTGTTAATGATGTAACTGAATCAGAATAATTTCTCTAGGCTTCCCTGTGGTCGGAAGAGGGAGTCCATCAGGGAATAGGTCAGAGTGCCTAATGTTGTTTCTTGGCCTAAACTGACCATTAGAGTTGTGCCTTAAGTAAAGTGGTTTTTCAACTAGAGTCGGCTTTTTGGGAGTGGGAGAGAGAAGAAAAATCACAGACCCATTGTATGATGCTAGTAATTCACAGTACTTACTATTTATATTTTCCTTCTGCTTGCATTTTCACTTGTTTAGTGAGGAATTTTTGATTTTAAGCGAAACTGCAATCTACAGATAGAGAAATGCTGTTTTGGAAAGGTATTTGTGTCTTCATTGACTGTCAAGAGAAACTAAGGAGCCTGCTTTCACTAGAACAATGCCAGCCTTTGTGCATACTCCCTTATGATCCCCTAAAATATGATGCTAAAATCACATGGATAAAACCAATTTATTCTCATTTTGGGATTTGGATGATTTTCTGTAGCTTCCGACAGGAGTGAAGAAGACAGGGAGCATTGTAAATAATGTGTGATCAAAAAGAGTGTGCTGAAAATGCAGTAACTTTAAAGAATCAGATAGTTTATTATCATCCAGATTAGTCTTCATTTTTTTTTTTTATCACGGTAAGTGAAAGTGAGGGGCTTTTGAGTGGTACCTGACTTGTAAAGTAGAATGGGCACAATCGCTGAAATGACATTTTCTTGCCCCTGTGGCAAATAAACATTTCACAGTTCATTATTTTATGTCCTCTCCCCAGTTGTACATGTACCAGCTGGATGGCATCTGAGAATCATTTAAGCATTTTATCATTCTATAACCCTCTGATGGAAATGACATTTAGAAAAAAAAATTACAGATTTCTGTGTTCACTAAAAAGTAAACATGCATAGCTAATGGTTCTATTCACCACTGATCATACTTATGCATTTTTAATAAAAACTTGATTTTAATTCATACATAACTTATGAGAAATGTTTATCAGTTTAGAGATCTGCTGATTCCCACTTAAATGTTTACATATATCTGGATACCTTGAAAATATCTTTCATTTGATGCTCGGATTAAGGTGAATCTTGTAGACAAGTTGCTTCTCTGCTGCCTATGTAATGACGTGAAGTATATAGGAAGTGCTGATTATTATACTGATTGCTGAAAACAGTAAAAAAGCCATTTATTTGACATAAATGAATCTCATATTTTCCTATGCTGTTTGAAGTAAGAGCTTTCTAATATTGGAGTTCGGGGCGGCAGAGTGTGTGTGGGGTGTTCTTAATTTTTTTTGTATTTGGGATGTTAGGCAGTATCTCTAGTGGCAAGTCACCAGTTACATGTAACTGGCAAGTTACCAGTTATGTGAATGGGAATAAGAAAAGTCTGTCGTATTCTATATTCATACCATAACAGATTGAGTTCTGGTTTCCTCCTCACCCTTCTTTTCTTATGAAGGAATTCTCATTAGCGGAGTTTTGTACAGAAAGCAGCATGTGAGGTTATTTCTAAGAGGTATGTTGAAATGATGATGCCTGTCATGTTTATACATTACATCATCTTTCAGAAGACAAAAAATGCGGGACCATTTGGAGATGGTGGGAGAGAGATTCATGCTTCTCATTCAAACATGGAATGAATAGGGTCTGAACCACCTTCTGGAAATGGCTGCCTGTTTTCATCAACTGTATAGGCCGCTGTTCTGCATGCACCTTTATTTACTTCATTATATAGTTAACCCTGCTTATTTTTGATGATTGTACTAAAGAAGATTAGATAGACTGTCAAACTCTTTTTTTAGAATTCAAGCAAACATAATTGAGTGATACATAACATTTCTTCTGGATGAATGGAAGTCATGCTAGAGGCCTAGAACAAGGGTCAGAGGGCTGCCCCTGTGCACCTTGAGGAGCATTTACTGTCACTCTGAGTGATGCTGCAGGAGTGATTTAAATTGGTGTACAAGAACAAGATAGTATTAAGAGCCAGAGGGTCTTGAATCTAAGGTACTGATTAATATATGTGTAAGAAAGCTTAACTGTCTTAGGAAATGATGTCATTCCTCTCCAGGTGACTCATAGTATGGGTCAATTTACTAATTAAAAATTCCTTTAAACTTCTTCATAGAGAGTCTACTAATTGGCCCTCAACAAGTATATAGTTCTTGTTTGAAGATAAAAAGCTTTTGTGAGTAGAGGAAGATAGATGCTGCGATGGTCTCTTTAGAACAATGCATGTCTCTTTGAAAAGCCATTATTCAATAATTAAGCAAAATGTAAAGTTTGCAAATTTTTGCCATGACCGACAATGGCTTAGTGTTTTTCATTATACTCTGGTCACAGTCTTTGTGGCAGGGTGTTCTATTACAGAGCACAGAAACAAAAGGAGAAAAAAAACCCTTGTGTGTCATTGCTGCCTTCACAAAGCCACAAATACATTAAACTCAAGGTACTGTTCATTGTGCTCTCGAGCCACCAGTGACAAAGGTGCTGTGAGTACCACTGAATATGAGGGAGTCATATGTCATTGCATCACTGTTCAAATTGGCAGAGCGAATAGCTCTAAAACAAATGAAAACATTAGCAGCTAAAGCAATGCAAAACAGTAAGAGGCTTGCCTTAAAAAAAAATAGAATTTAGATGTTATTTTTGTCATAAGTAATAAAGTTGATTTTACCTTTTTCCTGTCTTTTTGAAAAATTTTGTTTACTTTTAAGTTCTTGTCCACACCCGTTTCATACCCTTGAGGCCAGTTAGCTTTTCTTTTCTTTGACACTTGCAGCAGTCATAGGCAGTGACAGCAGCTTGGTAACAAGCCAGATGATGGCACTGGTTGTGTTAACATAAGATATGGGCTTCAACGTATCCTGAAAACAGAGTTCATTGTCTTGGATTTTATCAGACTGGCTTTCCTGAGTGTGGAGCTGGCAGTAAATTTGGTACTTCTAGAAGGAAATCCACAACAAACTGGAGTTGGATGCAGTATTCAGCAATATTCCTAATAATGCCTATTTCTAATCCTGGCAACCTCTCAGACTTTTTAGAGGGCCTTCTGTCTGGTACAATATTTTTTTGTTTTTTCTTTCTTTTTTTGTAAATGAGAGCCATAACCCAGTGGTGGGGTCATAATGGCAGGGACAGGATAAAAGCTATTGGCCTCAGTGACTGGAAGAAATGTCTGTTCTGCGTTGTGCTAAACTGTGCTTTTTCAGATGCACAATAAAAGTTATTTATGGACACTGATAAAGTGGTATCTGTTGTATAATATCGCAGATAGGCATAAGGATGATAACAAAAGGCAGCTGGTTTAGTAAGCTCTATTTGCTGCAGAAATGTGCTGTTCTTTGCAAATTGAAATAAAAAGAAGAGGGGAGGATGTTGGGGTTTTTTTCCTGCTTCCTGGCATTTGCAATCATTCTTGTTTTTCATTGTGCTTATAAAGACAATTACATAGGTCCCATGTCAGTATTATATTTGTCATGACTAGCACCTTGCTTGAGGACAGCTACTCTTCTCTGCCCAGCACATAAATGTAACTACCACTGATGTTAACAGAAGTTGTGAGTGTAACCCTCCCCTGCATTTCACCCATGGGGGATGCTGGAGCTCTCATGGTTTCAGTTAAATAACTTAGGTATAAAGCCAGGAACGAAATAGTGATGGATCTGGGACTATTCAGTTGCTTGTTCAGAGTTTGGTGCCTGTAAGGAGGTCTTGAACTTCCAGCAATTATTAGTTGGCCTGTTGACCAAGGTGAGTAAGAAGGGCACTTCTGTCCAATTTGGACAATGCTGTCCAAATGGACAGCATCTGAGTCTTTCGGTGCATGCTAAGTGTCTTCACTAGAAGGCCAGGTATTCAGAGCCCCATCAGCCCAAGAGCAGTCCAAGGAAGCTTGGTGTGGAGATATTTTCAACTTGTAAGCATTTTGTGATATTTCCTCACTTTCTCTTTAATTCCATCAGGATTAGGAAAACAGGAATAACCAGCAGATTTTTCCAAAGCTACTCAGATGCTGTAATGGTGCTTTGGCTGCTGTCACTTCTGCTGAGAACTGGACTGAACTGGAACAAAGGAGAACATAGAAGTGGCACAGTGCCATCATAATGCTGTTAAGAACTAATGTAAACTCAGCTGGAGAAAACCATTTGCAGTGAACAACAAGGTTTATTGACCATGGCAAGCACAAGAACATATTCTCAAGAACCACCTCTTGGCATTTTAGCTATTGTAATGAGCTGCATATGTAAATCTGTAAGCACTTGCTTCTCTCGGCTCCAGGCTGCCTGGTGGGCAGCCCAGACTGGCCTAGGGAATGTAAACACATGCCTCTTACGTTCATGTAAGTTTCTCTTTTGTTTTTTGTTTGCTTTTCAAAATTTGAGTAAATTGGAAATTCTACAGTACTTGGGGTGACTAATTAGATTTCTTGGTGAGCACAAGCCATGACTTTTTTTGGAAGGTGAAAATTATTCATTTTGAAACTACAGCATCTATTCCAGACAGTTTCCTTACTAATTTGAGACAAGATACAAAGCTACAGTGATGAATGGATTGAACAGTAAAAATTTGACATTTTCTTTTATGCTTATGCCATTTAAAAATAGCTGACTTTTGACAAACTGCTAGTATGTTTTTTTATGAATTAGAAAACCTAGACTTACAGTAAGTTCGCTGCTACCTTTCAGTTTGAGGTCTCTAGAGAATGGCTTTGCTAAAGGTCCCAGTTGCTCTGATGTTCAGCACAAGCGCAACAATACTAAATTGGGAGGAGCTGTTGACTCCCTCAAAAGCAGAAAGACCCTGCTGAGAGACCTCGACAAATTAGAGGGCTGGACAATCACCAGCCATGTGAAGTTTAACAAGTGCGAGTGCCAGATTCTGCACCTGGAATGGGGCAACCCTGGATGTATTTACAGGGTGTGTAATGGGACACTGAAGAGCTACCCCGCAGGAAGGGACCTGGGGGTCGTGGTTGATGGCAAGTTGAACATGAGTCAGCAGCAAGTTGAACATGCCCTGGCAGCCAGGAGGGCCGCCTGTGTCCTGGGGTGCATCAGGCACAGCATCGCCAGCTGGGCAAGGGAGGGGATTGTCCTGCTCTGCTCTGCACTGGTCTGGCCTCACCTTGAATATTGTATTTTTGGCACCACAGTGTAAGAAGGATATAAAGCTGTTAGAGAGAATCCAAAGGAGGGTAACAAAGATGGTGAGGGGCCTTGAGGTATGAGGAGTGGCTGAGGTCACTTGGTGTGTTCAACCTGGAGGAGACTGAGGGGAGACCTCATTGCAGTCTGCAGCTTCCTTGTGAGGGGCAGAGGACGGTCAAGCACTGATCTCTTCTCTGTGGTCACCAGTGACAGGACCCAAGGGAACGGCATGAAGCTGTGTGACAGCAGTAAACTTTAAAAACTTGATTAACTTTTTTTTTATAGTTACATGAGATATTTTAAATCTTTATAAAAAATGTAAACTGGTGATACCAACAGGTGCCCGAGGAGTACTTTAGAATAGCCCTCTCTGAGGCAGTTTGGAAGTATGTCTCTCATAATGAGATACCAACCTTGTATTTTTGCCTCTATGGATTTAATGAGAACATGATTCTAGTCTCTGCACCCTTGGCCTACCTGCACAATTTAGGACAAGATTTTTTCTGCTCTCATAGATGTCTCCCTGTGTTGATGTAGTGCCCTCTGGTGAGGACATACTCAATGTCCTCCATGTAAGCTGTGAATGGTGGCATCCAGGGACCGAGCCATGCTGGCACCCTTCATACCTCAATGCAATGATGGCCACTGAATTGCATTCTTACAGTGTAAAAATATTTCACAGTGAATTACATCCATTTTGTACCCACATAATCCAGCAGGAAGATGAAGGAGAAGGTTTGTGCTTATGCAGAGACCTGAGACCCTTGCACTGCTATGTCTCTGGTTTTAGCAGAGTGTTGTAACTTAGAGCTTTTATCCCATTTATCTTGAAGATGTGAAATTTGTTAAGGAGTGTGCTGAGACATGCTTGCTGAACAAAAGAATGATTAATCTTCCAGGAGTGTTTCCATATAAAGTGTCAAATTACATTTATGAGGAACCTCTACATCATAGCCGTCCTAGGACTTATATAGGGTCACTATACAAACACAGCCACCGATATCTCTTTAGAACATCAAATTTGATAGAGATAAAATGTGCTTAGTGAATATTTTTTTTAAAGGTCAAAAAGTAAAGATCATGTATTTACTTCAATTGAAATTCAGCAGGTCTTAGGTTAAAGTGAGGGTAAAGAAAATAAATCTCTAGAATGATGTTATACTTGACAGAATATTGATCAATAATTGTCTCAGCAGGAGCCAATGGTGAGCTGAAAATTTGTTTACAGTTTTACATAAATATTTCTGATTGGCATGTCTTTGTACATGGTTGTACATAGCTTTACCCTAGATTTTTGTTCCACACTTTGTCTCCGCATTAATGTTCTAGGAATGTTAGACCATCCTTATTTTTGATTAAAAATATGTTAGAAAATTTTGTCTTTTGGTTAATGGTCCTACAGTGTAAGAAAATAAATACTTGCTTGGACATTATTAGCTTACTAATTTCTTGTAGAAGAATATTTTACACTGCAGTGGTTTTACTGGGTACCCCACAGAGTAAGTGAGCCATAAGGAAGTTGGTCTTGGAAAGGGAAGCATTTTCAAAATTATAGGTAGGAAGATACTGGAGTCCTTCTAATGAGAGTACTCATACTTGAAAAATGTCATACAGATATTTTCTATCACCTTTCTTCTTGTGTTTACTTTACAGTCTCCCTATGATTGCAGAAGTAATCCAAGGTGCTTCCTTGCTCTTAAGGGTGGGTCGTCACAGTCTTTCACTAGTCAGCTAGTAAAATCTTAAAGTAAGTATTTCTAGTGCACCGTATTGGAGATCTGTGTCATTTTCTGTGCTGCTTTCTTTATTTGCTGCCATACTCTCCCATGCAGGCAAACACCTGAGAGGAATTCCCTCCAGGTACCTATCTCAGTGCCTAGGCTGCCTATCAGGATGATGGAGGCAGGCAGGGGCCTCTAGGGGGAGAATTCACTACTCTTTGTTAGCATTTAGAAACTTAACTTAGGTGCTTTAAATCATGCTTTGAAAGAACAAGTATCTCCATGAACTTGGTATAGAATATTGAGTCATAAGTTAAGTGTCTGGAATACGCAGAATACCTGTGCTTTTTCTGCTCACATGCACTTCTTATGTATACTTTGTGCTGAATATAAATTAAGTTAAAATGTGGAGTTGTTTTTTTCTTTTTTTTCCCCTTTCTCTTTACCCCCTTTGTATTTCATATAATCACACAGTATTTGGGGTTGCAGGGATCTCTGGAGGCAATCTCTTCATCTGCACAGTCCAATCCTCCTGCTAAAGCAGCCTCACCTAGAAGCAGCTTGCACAGGGTCGTATTCAGGTGGGTTTTCACAACCTCTCTGGGCTGCCTGTTCCAGTGCTCTGACACCCTCAAAGTAAACAGGGTGTTCAGGTGGAACTCCCTGTGTTTCAGTTTGTGCCTGTTTCCCCTTTTCCTGTCACTGGGCACCACTGAAAAGAGTCAGGCCCCGTCTTCTTGACATGCACATGCTCTGCCATAACCAGATTTAAGTTATATCATCTCCTTATGAATCTGCAGAATACATCAAGGCAAAAACGAACAAAAAAGAGGCTATTTCTTCAGGCTTACTTATGCAATAAGATGGATGTCATTGTAAACAGGAAAACTGTAAAACAGAGTTAAAGTTCATCCCCTCATAATGGTGATTGAGTCCCTCCTTTCCAAGAGCTGACATGCACTAATGGAGTATGTGACTGCGGTTTTCTTTCATGACTTCTTTTTGTCACTGTTCATATCTTTTCACTACTCAAGTCCTACTTGTTTTACTTCCTTGAAATGTCTTGGTAGGAAGAAAAGTTACGTGGAGCCACTTCTTAGTTGGTATTTTTGTATTAGCTTGCCTTCTGCTGCTGCCATGAGCTATAAGCTAAACTGTATAAACAGCAAGGATTGCCTATTAAGTAGCTACTAATAAACAGGAAATATTTCTGGATGGAATCACTCTTTCTGGTTCTTTTGTGGGTTACTAAGTCTGCATGAATTTTCTTGGTTGCAGTCAGTCAGTGATCTATTTGGTGACAAGACAATGTGTAGCCAAATATGCCTGCTTGTATTCCACTGAACTATCTTCTTTATTCCCATAGGTAACAGTGGTTAAAAATGTCAGTTCTGTTGCAGCACAACAGCAGAAAAAGAGGCAGAGCTGTTTCCCCCAAATACTGGACATCTTGAGGAAATGCATCTTTAGTGAAAGAAAATCCATTGCTAATAAGTGAATGAAATGACTGTAAGGCTTACTGAGTTGGAGGAGTGCAGGTAGGAAAATAAGAACTGGTCTCTGCTGTAGTAACAGCTACCATGAGATGTGGGGATGAAGGAATGGGGAGAAGAGATAGAAGGAAGAGAAAAGAAAGAAAATACATCATTGATGGAACTAATTTTTAATTTTGGGAATTTATTCTCAGAGGAGTTTCTTTCCCCTAGACCAACCTCTTTTTATACTTGTCTGAAATCAAAAAGGACAACAGTTTTTCAGGGATTCATTGTTCAGATGAGATAAAGAGGTTGAAGGAAGCAAGTCAGTTTGAAACATTTATTCTATGTATGTATATATATACAGGAAGTGTATGTTTATGTGTTTATCTAACAGGAAAAAATGTGTATGTCTCAGTGATGTGTGAAGATGTCATACTTGGCATTGAATTAATGTTTTAAGCAGTGATGTGTCAGGTGCTGCAGGTGTACTGCAACTCATATATGATGATACTGAATTTATCATAGAATTGGGGACTTTCAAAGAAAAACTCACATAACTTTACAACTTGAGCTGGAAAATTTGGCTTCTGGGGAAAAGTAGATGAAGCTTAGGCACCGGCAGAGTCTTAATATGTTGAATAGAGGCTGCATATAAGCAATGGATTACATATCCATTTTCGGCTCAGTGTTGCAACAAAGAAGACAGAAGCTTAAGAAAATATGCCTGAATGAAGTCACAGCTCTGAATGTGTGTGCTGTGAGTTTTTAAAATAGAATCCTGTTGAATTGAATAGAATCATAATCTCCTGTGCTGCATGGGTGGTACTCAAGACTTTAGGGGAATGGATGATCAGTCTGATACTAATGGAAGTCTGTTAGAAAGAGATATGAATTTATCTTGCATGTGTCACAGGTGAATTTGTCTTTAGCAGACCTACGAGTTGAGTAAATGATAAATGTTTCGTATTTTTGTCATTGAATTAAATGGGAAATGTCCTTCATTCAGCCACTTCCTTCTATTATTATCAGGGCTGGACTGCTAATTTGGGAGAAAAAGGAAGGAGAGCAGAAGAAAAAAAATAACCCAGGTAGTGACTGAAGGTGTCAAGACTCAGGGCCATTCTGGGAACACAGAATATAGAACTGCTCTTCACAAGTGGTATAATCTCCAGGAACAAATGCAGATGGAGGGCCTCTGCTGCTGGATCTTGCTGACCAGGGATCTCTGGACATACTTTAGAGGCATTAGGACTGCAGTCCAGGGAAAGGAGAGGTTAGCTCTTAGAGGGATGGACGAGCTGTTGCATGCCCACACAATTGGCTTTATTATGCCAGTAGCCAATATTAGGGACCATCAGAAATGATGTTCCTTTTGATGGAGAAACACCCTGCATTTCTGTTCATTCCAATCACCCAAGGCTTACTCACCTAACAGAGAAATCAGTTCAGGCATTTGAGCAGTGGGTTTAAAGAAACCCCATTACTTTTAGTTTATGTGCCCTATCAGCAAGCATACACGTTTAAACTTCATTTTGTAAAAAAAATACTGGAAATTATTCTTAGCCCAGTAATACAAAAGTTGTGATAAAGTCTATGGGTTATATCAAATATATTTAGAAAGTCTACTAAAATTTAAGCTTCAGCTCAGATTTTACAATAAAGGAATCAACATAAATTGGGCACCCTGTGTAATGTCAGTTAGACACTTTTATTCAAAAATTGTATAAATGTTGATTTTTAAAGCCCGCACTAGCAAGATGCATGATAGAGGAAAGAATGCATTACAGTTGGACAGCTATGGTATTTTTAAGACTACCCACAGTGAGGGGAGCATTTGGCTAAGACAAGGTAATAATTTGCAGGTTTCTTCTACTTGTGAAACCTGGTCTTTTTTGCTTTTTCACTCACTTAGCTTACAAAAACATAAAATAATTTTCCTTTTCTATTTTTCATTTCACTTTTTGTCAAGCAGTACATGCTTTGTAGTTGCTGAATGTATAGTAATTAATGTTATTTTGATTTTGTGGGGGGTTAATTCTGGCTGATACAAGCTTTTAACTTTGCCTTTTCCTAACCTGATCTTTGTACTCCTTTAAATGTATTTGTGTTTGTTTCCGGGAGTTTATCAACCTCCAAAAAAATCTGATCAGAATTTAAGTATGTACTAAACTCCCTTGAAGCTTTACTGGTATCGTACTGATACCATTACTGATGCATCTGGGCTAGATTGTTTTCCCTTAATTCTTTTTCCTGTACTTGTCCTTACTTGTTTTAGCTGCTACTCAGGCCTAAAGATTGGATACTACCCTGCTTTAGCTACTTGGTAAGGTAAGAAATAGTATAGTGAAAGCTGTTAGATCAGTTCTATGGATTTGCCTTAGGTCCTAATGTAGGCTGCTTGCTTGGTTTGTCTGCTGTGAACAGGGCATGCAGAGCAGGCAGAAGTACTCCTTGGTCATTTTGAGTGTGTGGAAGGTGTCTCACTCCCCTTCCCGGCTGGGTTTAAGTGACCACCCACTGCACACATTAGATGCCTACATGGG
Source organism: Struthidea cinerea (assembly GCA_013397865.1). Classification (NCBI taxonomy): domain Eukaryota; kingdom Metazoa; phylum Chordata; class Aves; order Passeriformes; family Corcoracidae; genus Struthidea; species Struthidea cinerea. The sequence goes on from VZTI01003670.1 coordinate 1,082,855, forward strand.
GTTAAGATCCACGCTTTCAACCTGTGCTTGAGGAACTGAGGTTGCTCTTTCATCCCCAAGATGAGGCTTGGTCCTTTCTGTCACAGTGTGTCTGGAGAAGGAGTAGTGGTAGCTGTAGCGCTGCCCAGTTTTCACATAGTAAGTGACTTGCTAGTTTGTGCACACAAGAAAAAAGCATCCATTTGTTTGCCCTCTTGAGAAGACGGGCGCTGAAGCCTTCATTTCTCAGCCGTTTTCAGAGTGAGTCCCCTTGCCAGCAGCACAGGACCAATGGGAACTTCTATCCAGCTCTTACTCAGTCTGGACTAGGAACAAGACAAAAAAAGAAGATGCCTGAGCTCCCTCTGTGGAAAATAGAAGAGTTCCTTAAAGAAATGTACCTGGGCTCAGCTCTTTGGACCACTTTATTCATTTTCTGTGATAGAGTTATAAGATGCATAAACAGTATTAAAAGCAGATCTCTACTGGGAATTTGTTTAGTGTGGTATAGAGTCAGGTAGAAATAATCTTAGTCATTCACCCAGTGTCATGACATCAAGAAGTGGGAACTGGATCTATCGAGTCCTTAACCCTTGATGTTTTCCTTTTCAGGACTGATCTTGTTTAATTTCTTCTTTGGTAAAGTGGTTCAAAGATTAGCTACATTAATCATCTCTGTTACCAAAAAAGTAGATTCAGGCTCCAGGACAAAAGCCTCTTTATGAAGCAAAAGGTCTGTTTAAAATATTAACTAAAGTCCCTAGAAGATCCCTTATAAAGACTATTGTTACTACAACACCAAGTTGCTTTGTCAGGGAAAGCAAGATTAAGGTAGAAAGATCAAGCTTATCTTTTCTTTCTTTTTTTCTTTCCTTGCACTGTAAATTATGGTTGTTTCTATCATCATCAGTATTTATCTAAAAAAAGCTTTACAGGGGGAAATATCTTGAGCTTGCTTTCTTCTGCTCCGTTACTGTTCGTGGTCTGATTTTATTCAGTGAGACACTAAGTCAGTTTCACAACAATAACAACAAATGAGTATACTTTGAGTTCTGTGTGTCTAGAAGAAATACCGACTAAGTTTGCGTATGGACAGCGTGATAATAGTCATAACATTGCTCCTTTCTGTTCATGCTCTTTCTGTTCACAGCTTTGCACCCCCTGTGCAGGGCAGTGCTGTGAGTGTGTGGCCTACCATTGACTGTGTGAGAGTCCTTCAGATGTGGGATGCCACATGGGAGGGGCCGTTGGCAGTACCCAGAGCACCTTCACTCCTTGCCACATTGTGGTCTTTTGCCTTTGAGTATCCCTCTATGGCTGTTTTATTTCTCTGAATAACTCCTTACTGTAATGTCCAGAACTGATGAAAATACTATGATGTTTGAATTAAGATTTTTTATTTTTTTTAGAGTAATTTTTCCTGGGTGTTCTTTTAAATGTGCCTAGACAATGTTTTGCACAGAATGATGCTGACCATTGTCCCATTTTTTACATGATTCTTGGAGGTTCCTTCCAACCTGAAATACTCTATGATTCTATCCCTGGTGTCCCACAGACAGAACTGAGCAGTTAATTTCCTAATGCATCTTTCTCTTTAGCTGCACTATTCTTTAAATCTGGGAGGAAAAAAAAAGGATGTGGTTTATTTCTTGCCTGTCCATCTGATTACTTTGTTATAAACTTACTGCTGCCTGCCAGACAAGGGAAAAACCCAAAACACCACCAACACCACAAGGAAAACTCCAAACCCTTATGGTTAAAATGTATCTCTTTCTGAGCTACAGTCTTCCTAGGCACAGTTCTGCTGCTGTCAGGTGGATGTTGTGCTTTCTGGGCTTATCAATGGTCAGTGATCTTCATGTTTCCTGTGTCTTAAACCAAGCAAGTGTGCTTTCAACAGACCAATTCTGAGTTTGTGAAAGCAAGACTCAAGTTTTTGAAAGCTGCCTCTGTTTTCAGTCACACAAGGCTGCTAAAATTTAAATATAAAATGGACATCCAAATGCCTTTCTGACAGCTTTGGAAGTCTTAGCTTATGGGGTCTCTGTTGCAATTGCCAGACTAACAGTCCATGAAGCTTGACAAGTGATTCAAGGAAATTATTGGTAGTCACCATTATGGTTTTGTTTTCATTGACAAAAACATTAGTGTAGTAGCTTTGCTGTCTTGCCTCAGTTTTTTATCCAGATTGCCAGTAATAAAAAGTATGATTACTTCATTGGAAATGTGCTGCTTGCTATAATTCCTGTAATCATATCTGTTTTATTTTCTTTTTCTTGTCTTAGTTTTATTTCTCTTATTATACAAATAAAGATTAATCAGAAGATGATGTTTGGCATTTGTAAAGCTTAGACTGCATCTTATATTTGGCAAACACCTCAATCAGGGATCTTTTCAAGTTTTGATTTTTTTTTTCTTTTACCTCACATTGCTTGCCTATATTAGCATTTGTCAAAAAATATTGTCAAAAAAAGAAGAAATACAGTAGAAAACAGTTTCCTGACTACTTTTTAATTTCTTCCTTTTTTCTTCCATACCATCTCCCAGTAAAATTTTAAAGCATATATGCCTGACTTCCTTTTCTATATGAAGGGATTAACTATTATGTTAAATGTAATTTGTAGAAACAGTTGGGTAATTATATGCATGATAGATGCTATCTCACTGTCCTTATTATGAATAAGGATATTATTCTTATACATGTACATTATTATTATTATACATGTATATTATTCATGTACAAGTTATTCTCTCTTTGAGGAACACTGGTAAGTAATAATATATGGTGGGTTGACCTTGGCTGTATGCCAGCTGCCCACCAAAGTGTTTCTATCACTCTCCTTCCTTTCCTGTACAGGGGAGAGAAATATAATAAAAGGCTTGCAGTTGAGATCAGGACAGGACGAGATCACTCACCAGTTACTGTCATGAGCAAAACAGACTGACTTGGGGAAATTATTTTAATTTATTAATTTATTAATTATTTAGAGTAGGATAATGAGAAGTAAAAAGCAAATAATAAAAACATTTTTTCCCCACCCCTTCCTTCTTCTAAGACTCACAAATTCTCTACTTCCTCCCTCCCTGTTGTGGCACAGCGGGACAGGGAAAAGTGGCTGCATTCAGTTCATCATGTCTTGTCTCTGCTGCTCCTTCCTCTACAGGGGAAGAACTCCTCACACTCCTCCCCTGCTCCATTGTGTGGTCCCTCCCATGGGAGACAGTCCTCTACCAACTTCTCCAACGTGAGTCTTTCCTACGGTTTGCAGTTCTTCACAAGCTGTGCCAGTGGGTCCCTTCTGTGGGGCTCAGTCCTTCAGGACTTCAGGCCCCCCTGCTTCAGTGGGGGTCTCCCGTGGGGTCACAAGTCCTTCCAGCAAACCTGCTCTGGCATGGGCTCCTCTCTCCATGGGTCCACAAGTCCTGCCAGGAGCATGCTCCAGTGAGGGTTTCCACAGGGTCACAGCCCCCTTTGGTCACTGCTAGGGTCCTCCAGGGACTGCTTTGCTCCAGGGACTGCACTGCTCTGCTCCCCCATGGACCCCTATGGGCTGCAGGAGCACAGCTGCTTCACCATGGCTTGCACCACCGGCTGCAAGGGGATCTCTGCTCTGGTGCCTGGAGCACCTCCTTCCTCTTCTTCATGGATCTTGGGGTCTGCAGAGTTGTTGGTCTCACATGTTCTCTCTCTCTCTCCCCCTAGTCGAAGTTGCTCAGGTGATTTTTTTAATTTTCCCCCTTCTTAAGTACAGTATCTCAGAGGCACCACCACTGCTGCTGATGGGCCTCAGCCTTGGCCAGAGGCAGCTCTGTCTTGGAGCCAGCTGGGCACTGGCTCTCTTGGACCTGGGTGAAGCATCTGGTAGCTCTTCACAAAGGCATCCCTCCAGCTCTCTGCTACCAAACCCTTGCCACACAAAGCCAATATATACAAGATAATAGCAAGAAGCAAGTAGCAATAATTTGTGTATGAGGAAAGATTAATTTAAGAAAATATTGAAACCTAATTTTTGTTATATTCAAAGCATATTTTCCTTCTGTTTTTGTAGCACAGGCACAAGAGCAGTTAAGCTGAGTTTCTTTTTTTGACAAGAAATGTAGACAGTGATTATCTCTGGGTCTAAAGAAAACAAAAATAGTTATGGTGAAGGAAGACATGGAATGTCTTCAGTATCTGGATACATCTGTCCTGTTAATTTTTATGGCAGTACTGAGGTTAGACTACGGGTGTGTTTTCCTAGTCATCATATAAAAATATCGGAGAGCATGGATCCCCATCTGACAAAGCTGCCAGAGTGGTTATGACAGTATGCAAGTTGGGGTAAATTATCAATGGTCACAAACTTTCCAGCAGTCCTAGTCACACAGAGGAATATAGATGTAGGCTGGAAGTGGTTAACACTGGAGCTGTTTCCTTAGGTGGCCATAATTCTGAAAGCTCTTCCAAGAACTGGTTAGAGAGCAAAAGGATCCTTTGCCATTCATGTTGCCTTATCTTTTGCAGCCTAGTGCATGAAAGGTTAATGGCAAGCAATAAAGTATTAAGGAACTGCTTTTATAGATTTGAAAATTTTCTTAAATACTGCAGTTTGCTGCCAGTTATGATGCCTGCTGAGATGGAAGTTCAGATGATAGCGGTCTTGAAAACAGAGTTGAGAAGGTGACTTGGCTTTGAAGTGGTGATCCTCTAACTGAAGGTCAAGGGAACAAGTCACCATGCCTGTTCATCTTAGAAATCTGTTGACGAGGGCCAGCTTGTTATCTCTAAGCTCATGAGAGTGTAAAATAGCCTTGTTTTACTACCATCTATGTGGTGCTGTAACTGACTGGTAGAGTTTAACCATTCAGGGCCAATCTAGAAAAGTGTAAGTTGCTGTTGCTCACAAACACTCTCACTCTTGTTATATATGTATACTCTTACAGTGCATTGCATCTTCAGACTCTTTTACCATGCTAATCTAACTCATTGCAATATTTAAGGACAACAGTCTCTCTGCATTTCATATGAACTGAAAATCTGAAGTTGCAACATTGTCATCGATTAAGCTGTAATAAATAATTGTACTGAAGTATGGCTTCAACTGATTTCTAAATGCAGAACATTCATCTGAGAAGCTTTTTCTTCAACGTTATTTTCAAGATGAAGAAATAAATATTGTTGGAATGATCAAAGTGAGTCACCCATGTTTTCCAATTTAAACAAATATTTGGAAATGCTCATTACTGAGCTATATGTGAATTTGGTGTGGTGTATTAATTTTCAAAAAATATACAGGGATGTTTTTATCTAGAGCAACAGCGATCAAACCAGTAGCTATTCTGGTAGTGAAACACAGTCTGGTTTAACACCTTTATTTTGGGCTATTCAGTCTATCTATTTCAAGGGGATAGTGCTCAGATTTTTATTGAACATAAAAATTGCAATTGGTAGAATGAATTTGAGTATGTACTTTATTTTGCTTTTTCATAGAAGCTTTTATGCTCTCCCTAATGGTATGCTTAGCTTCACATATTTTCAGTATTTCATTTATTCTTTGACTTTGACCTAGAAATTGTAGCACGTACGGTAAAAGTTATAATTGATTAATATTGTATTTTTTTCAATTACAACTATCCTTTAAATACTACTTAGATATTCTTACCAAATTATTATATGCTGTTCTTAAAATATTTACTTTTTCTCAATGGTTGTAGTGATATTGAGGAAAAATTTACATTTAAATGACATCTCCGACTTAAAAAAATGGCAGAACACACAGAACAAAAAGAAGAAAAAAGTGATTCCTCAAGTTTGCTCTTCTATTGAAGGTGGCTTTCAAATTTATTATTAACAAGTGCTCAATTGCAAAAAAATTTAAGTTTTTTTTTACTTTATTTTTTCCCTAACAAGATTCTGACTTGAAAAGGTAGCCAGAGCTTTTGATATACAAGGATACAAGAATAATAGACTTCTGAAGCAATAATTGAGAATTCTCTCTGATTATTTTGGCTCTCATTTTTTTTAAATGCAATTTTTTTTCCTTTAGTACTACCTTTAGTATGCTTTAAATATGTGCTGAGAACTGTGTGATCATATGATTAAAGACAATATCCTGATGCATGTCTTAATGGTGTATCTTAAACTCCGAAAATGAAATCTGCAGAGGCAGATTTGACATTTTTCTAAAATTTGCATGTGCATTTTCTTCAAACTTTCTTCTCAAACTTTTATATTTTTTAAATTATTATTAAGAAGTGCACACTGCACTTTATGCACTGACCACTGGCATGAAATTCCTCCATGTCAACCCCTGTTAGCTGTTAGTGGAGTCTGCAGAGTTTTTGATAGCTGCTGTATGCTGTTTGTCCTCCCTCACGTCAGTCACTAGTAGTGTCTAGTGCCTGCAGAGTGCTCTGTGGTTGGGTTTCACAGCTGTGTGCTGACAGCTGAGGAGCACTGAAACATGCAAGACGTACGGTTCCATTGACTCTGGGTTGTGCAGAGATGTCCATCCCAAGCCTTCCTGCGAAACATGGAAGACTTGGATTGACTCTGGAGAAGTAAGTCTTCAGCATTATCTCTTCTCAGCAGGCAGTTAAGAATCCTTTTGTCAGAATGTCCTACCTCCAGAAATAGTTGCTGAAAATAGCAAGTTCTTGCCACTGATGATATACTATGTTCATTCTTCTGGCTGTCATATGATCTGCTATTAGTAACCTTATAACCTCTCTTAGGAACTGAGGGGTTGAGTGAAAACTTGGGGTGGGAAGGAAAGCTTCATTTCCTGGATAGGCTTTCCTATTAATTATGATTTCAATTTCCTGAGTCTTCAGCATCTTCAGGGTCTAGAACGGTTCTCAGTGTATTGCAAACATGCTGGAGGACAGCAGGACTTCAACACCAGCATCTCCTGTGACATCATGAGACTTACAGTATCCAGACCATGAATCCTGCTTCATACTGCACCAAATGTCTCCCTCCTCCATCTCTCTGTGCTGCGCAGGGTGTCATTTTTCCCTTCCCACTTCTGTACTAGGTTTGTCCACGTCCCATCTGTTGTATCCTTGCAACCCACCTACTCTTAACTCGCTTTCCTAATTTGGCCCCCTTAAAATAAAAAGGCAAAGAGCTCTGCTCCAGTATATGGTTCAGTATTAGAAGCGATAAACTATGATGTCACTCTCTCCTAGTATCAATTTAGTCTATCTGGACCACATCATCTGAGCCCTTTTTCATACCTCTCTGTATCTGTTCTTTTTCTACTTTTCCCGTTCCCTCCCACCATGATCCTTCCCATTCTTCCAGGATTTCTTCTTTATTTCAGTCCTGCCTCATTTTTCTTCCCACAACCTTCTTTGTTCCCTGTTCCTTGTTCTGCTTTGTGGGTGTCGGGCTGCCTCTTCCTTCATTTAGTATCATTTGGCATGACTGAAAGCAAGTTAAAACAATATTTTATTGTATTGACGCAGAAAAAACCCCAAGTGAATTGAATTCAGGTGGTGCAGTCATGTGTCAGCCTCTTCTGGGTATTGCTGTTCTACCTCAGAGACACTTTTGAAGCAGTTCCTGAACTTCATTGTACGTAGGCACATCAGGTGGGGTATATGTTGTAAAGATCCTGGTACTGTTTCAAGTGAGGTCTGACATCCTCCCTAGGTTGCTAGCTCATGTATGGAAGAAAGATGTAGCTAGTGGAGCAGAAGCCATGTCAGGAGTCCAACTTTTCCTCATGAATCAACACTCTTGGAGAGAAAAATGCATAATATCTAACCTGATAGTGCTGTTGTAAATGAAGAAGGTTTGACTGGTGAGAGCAATGGTGATTTGGAAGCAAGAGGAGTAATTTCTCATGTGTACTTGTAGTCTCTGGCTTATGATTTTGTTCAATATATGAGATGTGGTTCTTTAAAATATGAAACAAACATGAACTTAAGCTGTTAAAGTTCTAATTGCATAATTAACTTTTGGAGAAAAATGTGATTGTTGGAATGTATTTTCATCTGGTTTTACAAACTATTAGGCAACCTTCCAGTCCCACATTTTGAAATTAAGATTATTTTGCCACTTTCTAAATAAGATAAATGTAAATTCTGAAAAAGTGTGTAATGAATTCTGGTAGTTCCTGTGTCAGTTATGCTGACAGAGTGATTAATAAAATCACTGTGTGATTTTACATCATACAGTCTTGGAAAACATCTTTTGAAAGAGTGCTTCATTCTTACTCGAAGTGAAAATACCTCTCTGAGCCTTACTGTCCACCTTATCAGAGAACCTCATACTGTTTGTTCTATTCATTCTTGACTGCAAAAACCTCTGGTTGCACTAAAGAAATGGGAATAACAGTGGATTTTTTAAAATACTGGCAGTCGGGCCAACAGGGCCTCTTAATGGATGGGAGTTATAGGCATAGCAAGTATTTGTCATGGTCCCTGGAGGTTTCCAAGTCAGAGGGGGAAGTGCTTAAATGCTGTTGAGGCCAAGGGAAGCCACAAGGGGTGTGTCCATAGTGGGGGTGAGGCATATGCTGTGAGATCCCATCTGACTGGTGCTTCACTGATATAGGTAGAATTGAGGTTGATTCATGAAGCAGTTACTGAGTTCCTGAGGGTGCTGTTGCTGAAACAGTCCTGACATTGCCTGGGGTACCCACCCAATAGCATAGCAGATACACAAAGGTAGTTCAGTCTCACTGTTTAAGTGATTGATGTGAATTCAGGGCAAAGAAGATCCTGAGTCCAAAATTTCATCAACAGGCCGAAGGTCTGTAGTCACAGCCCCTCCATGAGTCACTCAGGGATTTAAGCAGCTATGGAATTACAGAGCAATGGCCACAGGCAATGCCACAGCTGTCACACTGTCTGAATACCATGAATTCATTAATCACTAAGTTTGTTGTAATGTAATTGTCCCTGATCTGAGGATGTGTCGTTGCTAGCAAGATTGTCAGGACTGCACTTTGACTCCCCATGGAAATAGTTTTTATTTACTGTATAATTAATTGGTAAGTTAAACAGCTGAATAATATAAGCCCTGACATTAAGCTTGATGCTGGTTTTCTGGCAGCCCTTCAGGGCAGTGCTCTTCCTCTCCGTGTTCCCAGCATAATTAAATATCATTCATCCTTTGAAGGACTTCCCAGGTAGGAAGGAAAGAAAAGAGAACAGTGGGAGCAGGGAGGATGCAGGAGAAACAGAGTGGAGTGAGAGTCCTTAGCGTGGGGGAAAGTGGGAACAGGATAGGGACAGTATTTGGGGCAGGTGGTTAACACAGGTCTTTCACAAGTAGCTGAGAGCAACTGAGGATTTCGATTGAAAAGCACAGGTGAGTTATGGTATCAGCTGATGCATTACAGTGTGCTCTGCATATTAAAAACACATCTCTTCATTGTTCTGGTACCCTTTTTTGGTAGATATACTTGTAAGCTTAGAAAAATGTTTTAGAAGGATGAACGATCGTGTTTTCAGAAGTGCCCATTGCTTTCAGGTAGCTCAGTTTTAAATATATAACTTGAAATACACCGGGATATAATTTCACTGGGGTTTATAGCCACAGTTTCTGTTTACTGTACTCTGAATTTTGGATACAACAGTTGATTTTAAACCACAGATTTACTTGGTGGGATCCATGAAGTTGTTGTTCCCTTGCAAAAATACTGTAAAATGAACCTCCAGTTCCCATACAATGGCGTTAGGAAAAAAACTACTAGAATCTGAGTGTAATATGTGCATTTTGTTCAATTCTGAAAAAAAGTAAAAGAAATGTACTGCAAGAAGAGCATATGATGCTAATTTGCATCACTTAAAGTTTGTTCTAGTGGAGTTTACAAGTTCTGATTATGGGATTGTAGTTTATAGAAATTAAAAAGCATTTTTTAGCTTACTTATGAAGTAAGTTAAGAATTACAGCTTTGCAGTTTTTATTGAGAGTCATTGATGATAAAGAGAGTAGAAATTTACACTTCACTGAATGTCTATGAGTAATTCAGGCTTTTTTCCCTCTTGGCAGGGATAAAAAGGAAGGCAATGGGTGGCACAGGATGTATTGAATTAAGAAGTTAAAAATACAGAAGTGAGTGTAGAATGGACCTGAGGGTAACAATCAGAAAGCATTCAAAGAACAAGTCTATTGATGAGTTTATATCTAAAAAGTACATATTTGTGGACAGATAGATGAGGGATCAGATCCTGGAGCTCATGGATTTATACTGGTTGAGTTTCTAGCACAGGGGGCTTGCTATTCCTTTGGGGGTCTGTTTTTTTGCTATTTCCAATGCTACCTCTGATCAATTACAGTGAATATTATTGGCAACATGTAGCAATCCTGACAAGGATCTAGTGATAATTTTATGATAATATGCATTTTCTGCAGCTTTGCTGTTGTCATCCTTCATATGTCTGTTTAAAGTACCTGATTTTTGCTGCGAGCTAAGTGCTCAGAGCTAAATTGTGGCTGACTGCTGCCACTGCTGAGGGCGGGAGGGCCACAGAGCAGAACGTTGCTGCTTTTGACCTGAAAACTTGCCGAGCATGATGATCTCCTCAGGGAGCTGCAGCTAAAGGTGTGTGGTGCCTCGAGCCCAGCAGTGCCCCAGCACTGGCATACGTCTTCATGCCTTGCTGGGTGTGATCCAGAGCAGGAGGCAGAAGGACCCTTTACTGCGTCTTGCTTTTCTCACTTTGTTACCTTCTTTTCGCTGCTCTGATGGAACATCAGTGAAATGCTGTATCATTTATTTACGATGCTGTATGTATTCCTTAGATGTGCAGAATAAAGTAGATATACAGTGAGTCTGCGGGGAAAAAAATAATCAGGAAATCAATAGCTGGAGAAACACTGCTATTAGGCTGTCAGCTGTTCTCAGCAGAGTATGGCAAAGCAGACTTCAGCCAAGTGACCTAGAAAGATGTATGCTTTATCAAGGAGTCAGCCTGCTTCTCAGGCGATAAAGTATCGCAAGTAAACGGTCGGTGGCTGTGTGCTGACCTGTGTGCTTGCCTGCCCTGCTGCAAACAGATTCTGCTCTTGCCCTGCCTCTGCTAAAAAAACACACAAGCTCTTACAGCTCACATGCACAGGAAAGAAGTTATTTCACTGGAACAATTTTTATTTAAGTTGCCCTTTTCCATATCTTTCAATAAAACCATCAAGACTGTTGCTAGTGTACCAGCAGGTAGGCTGAGGCTGCAGTCTGCTGTGCTGACCAGGGTTATAGCTGTCTGATTCACTGAGGTACCGTGACTGCCTGTAAGCTTCTGCTACCTTCCTTACATGTCATATGCTCTTTGCTTCATTTACTATGATATATTGTGTTTTACTGTGCTCTTCTGTATATAGGAGTTGATGTAATCATCTCTCTGTTTAAAACTAAATTGTCAAAGCAACACTGTAATATTTAATGCTTTGAAATTAGGCTGCTTTCAAAGTTCCTGTATCATACAATCACTAATCCTGAAGCATTTCTAGCACTAAAAATGGGAAGGAAAGTATTTCAGGTATCTTTAGCAGGATATGGATTCTCCTACCTCATCACTTCTGTTGGTTTTCAAGCACAATACCAATTCTTAGATCCTTCAGAAATTCAGATCCTTCAGACATGGGGCTGATTCCAGCAGGAGAACACACTTTTCACAGAAGTAGGATATTACCAGTCAAAATGTTTTGATGATGTAAGAATTGGAGCCTGCTTTGGCCCCAGCCTATTGCCAGGTGCTCTCAGGATCTCAGTGGGACCTGCGGTCTTCTGAACACATGCATATTTTTTCCAAAATATATGATTGTGTTCAAAAACACACAAGTGCTCTGCCACATTATATTCTACTGACCTGCTCTGAGTAGTAGGCATGGTTTGTCTTGAACACTCAGAGGCCTACTGGGGACTATAATGCAATTAATTAACTAAAAGGAATATCGTGATGAGTAAAGAACAAGATGTTGGATATTCTTTGCATGTGCATCTCCTAGCTTCATAATGTGTGCAATCTGAGTATTCATTTCATGTGGCTTTTTTTTTCTGGGTATTTAATTTTCCCTATTTCTTCACCTGCCTTCAGAAAGCTCATAATTGAGAAAAGTAATGAGGCCCGCATGTTCATCAGTACTACTGAAAGTGCATAATTTATAGCGGGAGAAAGGTGTTACTCTTAGTGGAGATCAGCCGCTAGTGGTCATCTGGGTTTTGGAGATAGAGCATCAATGGTACAGAGAGACTCAGAATTCACTTTAATGGTTTTGAGGGGCATGCGTAGCAGCACTTGAAGAGTAAGAGGACTAACTGGTGAAACATTCTTGCTCTGTAAAGAAAGAGTGTAAAGCAATGGTTTAATGCACACACAGAGATGTGTAGGTGCATAGAAACACGTATCTGTGGCCACATGGATCTGGGAAGTTCCAATATCAAAGCAAACCAAAAGGGACAGAATAAATTTTGCCATGAAACCATTGCACACTTCTTTCTTTGGCGTTGCAGAACCTGGCTTATTATTTCTGCTCTGACTGGTTAGTGATAACTCCTTGCCAGATTGCATACGTCAGACCTTCAACCCAGGCTCTTTGATCAGCTTATGATGCTATTTTCCTCCTCCCCACCTACCCTTATGCTTCTGGATATCAGTGAGACTGTAATATTTTTCTTTCAAATTTGACATTTGAGCATTTTCACAATGACAGTTTGATTTTATGCTGCAAGAATGGATGTTTTTGCCCCCTTTTTGGATTTTTGGTGTTTTTAATTACCTCCCCTGACTAGCCTAGCCAGCTTATTTCAAGCAGATTGGTTCCTTATCTGCCAAGAAAGAGGCAATCAAAATTATGCAGAACTACTCTGTAAAAACTGGATTATCATTACACCAAGCTCTAGCTTTCTGTTTTATAAAAGATTTCCTTCCATAGCCGATTTACTTCCACAGCCTTTTGCTTCCTTCCCTCCCTCCCCCTGCCTTCCCAATCTCATTTGTGGGACAGACAGGCTTGCTGGGGGGAAAAAAAAATAATCCTGTCCTTCATTGCCCTTTTAAATTAATTCTCTGTTGTCTGCGAATGACTGAAGCAAATAGTACTTATATTGAAATCTGTAGCCCAGTGGGTTCTGATGATTTTAGAAATCTGTTCAATGCACAATCCTGGGAAACCATCGTATCATCCTCCTGGGCATCAACCTTTTACAGATTTGTTTACTGTTTTTCATAGAGTGGAAACTTAAACAAGGATCAAGTGAAATCCTTAGAAAGTTGGTGATCTCTTCATTAATACACTTACAGCCTTTGGGCTGGCCTACACAGTTATCTGTTCTACTCATATGTTCACAATTTCAGAGACATTTTGTGAAATTTCTAAACCAGGAAGCTGATATTGCTGATATGTTGGGGTTTTGTTCAATTTGGTTTGTTTGTTTATTTGTTTTTCATAGAAGCTTTTAGCTCTGTAGAATGTCACCTGGTTTATTAGCTTCTGGTAAATTAACTGCAAATATCTCTGATTTTCAGTCTGTCTTGTTCTTTATATGTGCTTCCTTTGATTCCTGAATCCTGTGTGCGAATGTTTGATTTTAATGTATTTTTCAGGTTCTTGTCCTTTTAAATTATTTTAAAACTGTCCATTCTCATTGTCTTTTCTGGATATTTATTTAAACACTTATCCAACTAGAATTTCACATTGTCTTACCTGAAGCCAGATAGCATGTTTTGGGGTTACTGGGGGTCTTTCTTGTTTGTTTGTTTGGTTTTTGGGGCAGGTCTGATTGTTGGCTCTTGTTCTCTTACTAGTGTTTTTGATTATACTCCTATCACTGGACTAAAATAAAATGTTTAAGCAGGCTTACAGTGGAAGCATTTTTGTTGTCGTCTGTCCTCATGTACTATAGACAAGAAGAGATATTATGATTTGCTCTTTTTTCTCTTTGCAAAGAGATACTGGAATGAAGGATTACATTCAGGGTAATATCAATTTCCTGGTTGTTTTGTAACAAGATTAAGGGAAGGGGTGGGGAGAGGCCAATCTACCTACTCCAACTAATGACTATCTCATACCCACCATTACTGGAAAAGAACATAACACAGAGAGTAGTGATTGAGCAGAACAGCAAACTCTGGTGACTGGTATTGTTAGGAAGTTGTTCAATTTTTGGAGAGGTCCCCATGAAGAAGACCAAAGACAAATGATTTTCCTTATAATATGAACCTTATGGTTTAGGAAATTGCTCTGCCACTCAGTGTTTCACTGATGGAGTATTTCACTTTTATCTTGGTTGTGTACCCCGTCAGTGCCACGGCACAGGTTCATGTGACTCCCATGACTTGTGATTTTCAGGGGCTCAGGAGCTGCTCCATGATGCTGTCCCATGGTCCGGGCCCTTATGTGTGACCTGGTCACCCAAAAGCAGAGCTGCACAAAGAAGCTGGCTTACTGCAAGGTGCCATTTGTGCCTCACAAAGAAGGAGAGATGTGGCAGTGGCGATAAGGGTTATCCACGTCTTGTAAACTATTTCCTTTGGCTCCCTGAGGTGTAAGGTCTGAAGCTTATCTCCTTTCTCAATAAGTATTTTGGTATGAGTCTTGAAGGCAGGTGGCTTGGGGCCCCTTCTTAAATATGTATCATAACTAGCACCATTTGATTCTGTCATTTTCCCCTAGCTGCAGCTTTTCAAAAGGCATGACTTTTTGATCAGACCAACCAATTGCCTGAAATAAACCAGATCAACACCTTGGTTATCTGTCCTTAATTAAAATAAAATCCTCAGATCTTGAATGATTTGAAACATCAAGAACAAAGGAGTCAGAAAAGTTAATTACCAAGAAAAGCATGCTTAAAGTAAGATGGGAGACAGATTGTATGCGTGTGTATGTATTCGTTTCGGGTTTTGTTTTTTTTTTTTCTCCCTAATGTGGGTAATACAGAGGTTAAGATGAAGTTTAGTAGCAGATAGGAGTGAGGAAAAGAGGTAAGTGTGAATTTTGTCACTGACATTTTAAGATTGAGATCTAGGAAAAAAGGTAACTGGCAAGTTACAAAATGGTAGCATCTCAGTATAATGTGGTTGATAATTTAAACATATACATTTGTAAGTTCTGATCCGTAATAAAGTTGGAATATGAAAATGTGAAATTTGGCACTTTCTCCATGTTAGATTTTCTTCTTGAGGGATTATGTTTTAGAAAGCAACTATAATGTGTAATTATAACATCAAATTTATGATGCTAGTTTCCACACTTAAATTATTTGTACTTTCCAGAGTAAATGGCTATCACGGAGAATTCTGTATTGAACTCTTGTGTTTTAGGTTTAGTGAAACTTTTGTTATGTTTTTTCTTTCAGCTTTTGATTGTGGCCATTTATAATTTATCTGTTCTATGATAATACATGAAGATAATCCACTAAGAAGAATATTATTCTTAATTAAACTTGGATGGGTGGATGGGTGGTGCTTTCTTGCTTCTCAGTGAGATCACCTGTAGGATATGTCTGAAATGCAAATGAGTTTTATCTAAAATACAGCTAAGCCTAATTTATCTGAGGTAGTTACTAGCTACTCGTAACATCTGTGAAAATGATTTCCCTCCAGGCTATTTTAATGTCAGCTTGCTATTTGGGACTAATTGTGAACATGTGATTATCATCACATATTACCTAGAATAAGAAAGCAAGAGTAAGGTATACAAGGTAGGTTGACTTGATAGCCTGAAATTCCTTACTCTTCAATTTTGCTTTGTCACTTTCTCTGTTCATATTTTTACAGTTTATATAAATAACCTGTGTCTGTGTTTCCTTTGACTTGGTGTTCCAGAGAGAAAAAGGGAACATAAAATCTTTGTATGAGAGAAATAATTTTCTTTTCCAGAGGAAAGTAACTCAGCTAAAGTGGGTAACATTGAAAAGCCAATTTTCTGAAAACACCATAGTGTCTTGCAAATAGCCCACAGATATTCTACTTCCATTTAATATGAAGAGTATAAATGCTTGAAACCAAACTAGAGTGATCGTCTGGTTTGGCTGTGTGCACGTTTGTCAGACACTATGTTCGATTCTTCACTGAGCTTTGGATCCAGCGCAGAGTGGTGGAACTGGGCTGTGGTTGCCATTTAAAAGTGTGATTCTTCATCTAATATGTGTGCAAGTCTAGACATACGATGTTACTGATGGTAGAAGAGTGTCCACGGAACTCAGTTGCTTAACAGCATGAATTGCACCTGGGATGGGGCAACCCTGGTTGTGTGTGTAGAGTGGGGAATGAGAGGCTGGAGAGCAGCCCAGCAGAAAGGGACCTGGGTGTTCTGGTTGATGGCAAGTTGTACATGAGTCAGCAGTGCCCTGGCAGCCAGGAGGGCCAACCATGTCCCGGGGTGCCTCAGGTACAGCATCACCAGCTGGGCAAGGGAGGGGATTGTCCTGCTCTGCTCTCAGATTGTCTTGCCTGCTCTGCGGCAGCCTCACCTTGAATATCTTATTTTTGGCACCACAGTATAAGAAGGATATAAAGCTGTTAGAGAGAATCCAAAGGAGGGTAACAAAGAGGAAGCCGTATGAGGAGTGGCTGAGGTCACTTGGAGTGTTCAGCCTGGAGAAGAGGAGACTGAGAGGAGACCTCATTGCAGTCTGCAACTTCCTCATGTGGGGCAGAGGAAGGGCAGGCACCATTCTCTTCCCTGTGGTGACCAGTGACAGGACCCAAGGGAATGGCCTGAAGTTGTGTCAGGGAAGGTTTAGATTGGGTATTAGAAAAATGTTTTTCACCCAGAGGGTGGTTGAGCACTGGAAGAGGCTCTCCAGGGAAGTGGTCACAGCACCAGCCTGACAGAGTTCAAGAAAAGTTTGGACAGCGCTCTGAGGCACATAGTGTGATTACTGGGGATGGTGCTGTGTGGGGCTAAGAGTTGGACTTGATGATCCTTGTGGGTCCCTTCCAACTCACAATATTCTATGATTCTATGATTCTTTGATTCTATGATCTAGAGCACCACCTTATTGAGAGTCAAACCACTTTCTGAAATAACAATAATAAATCAAAGTATAAAACCTCTTCTGTGTGTTACTTCTAGACTTCCTGTGCTGTGAGTGTTGAATTTTATGTGGTTCTGACTTGAAAAGCAATTCTCTGAAAATTACATAACAAGGTTCCATTTTGTATCATCTTTTTGCCTCTCATAAATGCACACTTTACAAGTGAAGCAGTATTATTTTTTTTTAATGCATTTTTAACTATCTACCAGCATATCTGGGACTGAGGACTGAGATTCTGACCATGGCTTGCTTATATTACTGAAAGGTTTTCTACATGAATCATGTGTTCAGGACCTTCATATTTGCATCAGATCAGAGTTAGCAAGCTGTTCTGTTGACTCAGTAATGAAAAGCTCCAGTTTGTGCTGTCTCTGTTAGCTCGGGAGGTTTCATGGGACTACAGTGCAGTTTTCATTTTCATTTCAGTTGACTACATCCTGCACTAGCGCGTGTGAAATGTAATACTATGCTGCACCCTGGTTCTGCAGTGGTATTTCTTTAACAATTCCCAGTGGAAAGCTGTGGCCTGCCTTATGGCCAGTTTGCTGCCAAAAACTGGGATGGGATGGTTGCAGCTGATTCCTACCTGAAAAAGGCATCAAGCAGCAGGAAGCTATTGGTAGAATGATTGTGCTGGAGGAGTTTAGTAAAGAGACTGCAGAAAATGGTAGGATGATGAGAAAGACAGAGTGAAGACAGATGTCTTTTCAGAATTCATGGGGCTGAACTGTGGTGCAGACTGCAGTTTGTTGCTAAAGAGAGTAGTCATGATGCTGACTACTTAAGCAGAATGGACCTGTTGAGTAAGGACAGCTTTCTCACAGACAATCAGTTTTTCAAGGTATTTGAATGCTGACCTCATACTGATTTCAAGAGTTAAATGCTTAAATAATGCACCTCTGTTATTTAACACACGTTGATATCTTTGCTGTCTTGTGTGCTACTATTATCTGCATAGGCATCTAAATGGTAGGAAGAGCTGTGCAAATGAAGATACACTGAAAGAGAATATCCTCATCCATTATAAAAATGACCTTTGGAAAATACACGGTGTATTAAAAAAAAAATGCTGTCAAGGTAATATGACCTACTACACCCATGCTAGATACCAATTTAAACAGAAATTCTGGTTAAATTGCATTTTAATACCAACGGGAATTTTATTCCTACTTCTCCTGTGTATTTATCAAGCAGTGGTGTACAACTGACAGTACTACTCAATGACAGAGAATTTTGTTGTTAAGTGTCAGTGTACTGGCTAGAATTCTAAGTTTTCCATCAATCTTTGTTTTCAGGTTATTATAGATTACCCATGGTTGTTACAGGGTCCTGTTATTTAATGGTGTGTGGTAGATATGACACAATATCTGATGTGGTGGTAGACGTGTGCATTTGCATTGTGCATTAAACATCACTACTGCCTGACATTTTAGGTCTCTCAGCATCTGGAATGCAAATGTTGCTATTCAATGTCTTAAATTAATGTGAAAATATCCTTAGTAGGTGTTCATTTGAATGTCATTACTTTAATTGGTCTGCATAGACTTCTGTCAAAATTATTAAGGCTATTGTAATGTTGCAGAGGAGCAGTAGGTTGAATGCGCTGCTTGTAACCTGTGACTGTAAACATGTTCACAAGCAATTTCCAGAGATATATCGTGTTAGAAGTTTAGGTAGAAGTATACTTTGATCACCAAAGTACCTGAATTATTGTAATGCCAAATGACCCATAATTTTACCATTAATTGTTGGGAAGAAAAAAGTGGGGAAATCTTTTTTTTTACTCATATGAAGATTAAGCTGAATTCTCCCCAGTATGTGTGGTAGTATTTGCAAGTTAAAAGGATGCCTTTGATCCCAAACCACAGTTGTTCTAGGAGCATTTCACTCATGTTTTCTTAAGGATTTTTCTGTGTTCCTATAAAACATGAAATATTCTCTTCAGCTGGTAAACAGGCTTTCGTTGTTGTTTTAAGAATATGAAAAATGGTAGTTTAATTAGAATAAAAAATACAGAGAGAGGAACAGAAATACTACTTTAAATTATTCTTAACTGAATAGTCTTGTCACTTTTACAGCATGCAGTGTACAAGCATGTATAAGAAGCATTTTGTCTGATGTAAATTGTTTGCAAATGGTTCTTTGAAGGCACGTGGGGGATGAGTAGCAACTCTAACTTGCTTATCTGCCCTGTATGTCTTCAACATGTGAAAAATACATGGTCAGTCCCATTCTTAATGGATACTGTTCTTTTTTTACTCTGTGTTTTCCCATGGACCACTGTGTCAACCTAATACAAATTAAATTTCAGGGCATGTTCCATCCATATGATACAGTCTCCTAAATCCTCAAATTTAAATTTCTACATAAGGCAGGGATTGAGCAGGCTTTGGTTTTGCAGCCAAAGTTTCTGTTTGACCAAGGTAGAGCAGCTGTAGCTCTGGACATGGAAATGTGCTTCACAGACAGGGAAATGAGTCCAAGACACTGGTCTCCAAGAATACCACCTTTGGGGTTCCCTGTTGACTTAGCTAAAAGCATCAAGCTATTTAATTCTTCACCAGTTATTTACCATTTGACATATCTGAAATATGGAATGCATTTTATTTAAACTATTAGACTTTAATATCTAAAATATTCAGCTGACATCTTATTATGTCATCACTGCATATAAACACAGAATGTAACAGTGATCTTTTCAGTCTGTCTCTTCTGTAGCTGGTAGTCCTTAGTGGCTGTAAAGGAGCCGTGATCATGTAAAAAATTTGATTAAGGATTTTTTTTTTTTAAAACTGCATGTACTTTTTTTTAGATTGCCCATAATGGCTCCAGTGTGTAAACATGTAATTATGGAGTTTTCTTAAATGCTTACTATTTACTCAATAGGCCGTGAGGGCTACAGAAGGAGCTCTTTATTGCTTTGCAGATCATTGAACTTATAGACTGCATAATAGCTCCTTTGAAGCCAACATGCGCTGTGGGTGCTCTGTGGAGTCCACACGCCCACAATCCCATTTTAAAGAAAGAATAGTAAAATGATCTTCTCTTAAGATAAAAAGCAGTTGCTTCACACTATGAGAGACTTCATATGTTTTTTTGGAGTACAGAAACCCTTACTGATTTAGGCAGATAAGGTTTAGGTTTTTTTAGCTATTTTGTGACTTTTTTTTTTAGGCTGTATGACCCAGATGGACATTTTTGCAGCTAAATATGACTAACTGAATATAGAGCTTCATGAAAGCAAAGATTTACATGATTTAACATTTGGAACATAAATAAAGCCCTGCAGAGAGACCTCGACAAAAGTAGAGGGCCAGGCAATTATCAACCATATGAAGTTCAACAATAGTGAGTGCTGGATTCTGCAGTTGGGATGGGGCA
>VZTI01003671.1:0-10667 GCA_013397865.1 Struthidea cinerea
GTGCTCCAGAACAGCGGGGGGGGGGACGGACTGTGAGGGTTTGGGGGGGCTGAGCACCCCTTAGAGGGGATCACTGTCCCGGGGCTGCCCCCACAGCCCCCCTGAGCTCCTCGTTTGGCGGTTTTGGGGTGGGGGAACCTTCCCTGGGTGCTGCAGCGCCCCAGCAGTGCAGGGAGGGGGGACACGGGGGGTCCCCACCTTTGGGGCGGGGAGGAAGGGGCTGGGGCTGTGTTGTCCCGTGTCCCCCCCAAACCTGTCCCCAACACCTCCATCCGTGGCCATCTCAGGGTGACTCCTGTTCTTCAACCCCTGCAGCCCACCTGAACCCCCCAAAGGAGTAATGGGGGCACAGCACTGCCCCCCATCCCAATCCATCCCACCCCATCTCATCCCATTGATCCCATCTCACTCCATCCCATCCCACTGATCCCACGGATCCCATCCCATGCCCTCTGTTATGATCCAATTATTATTCTTAGAAATGCCCCTGCCCGCTTTAAGGTGCAGGCGAGCCCAGAGACAACAGCCGGGGTTTTATTTGGTGGTCAATGAGAGAGAAGCAGAGAATAGGTGGGGGGACAGAAAGAGTGGCAGGGACAGGATAAGGAAACCATCCCCACTCCGTGGATCCCAGCGATGTTCCGTGCATCCTCTCCAGCTGCTCCTCTTGGTGGTGAAGGTCCCCCGGAACGCGCAGGCTCCCGGGGCTCCGTGCAGCCCCGAGCCGGGGGCGATGTCCGGGCGTGTCCCCCTGGGGAGGGGCAGGGTCTCACTGGACTCTGGGTCTGTGGCATCGCGCGCAGTCCTGTGGGGCAGAGCCGCTGGGGAGCACTTGGGGGGTCTCTGATGGGTTGTGGCTCCCCCTCGGCTGCCTCTCCCGTGGAAGTCCCGTGGATGTGCCCTGTGGGGCTGGGGGTGCCGCAGCCGGGCCGGTTTGTGTGACGGGGGACGGGCGTTCGGTGCCTCTGAGCGGAGGTTACCCCACACACCCAAACCTCCTCCTCCCCCCCCCTCGCGTCGGGACACTCTGTGTAAACCTGGCTTCTGTGAGCTGCGCTCTCCCCCCGCCCCAAACTCAGCAGTGGTGATTTTGGCCCTTTGTGGACGCATTCCTCTCCCTCAGCCCGAGGTGGCTGAACAAAGGTTTCCCTTTATCTCATCAGCACTCTGACTTTCGGTTCAAGTCCCAGTCCTCAGAGGGGCTTCTTCGGTTGCAGCTTCTTTGGCATGAACAAAACTTGCAATGTTTGAGGCATGAACTATTTTCAGTCTCTGACACCCATCCCATCCCATCCCATCCCATCCCATCCCATCCCATCCCATCCCATCCCATCCCGTCCCATGGGATGTAGGTTCGGGGGGGTCCCGTGCCCCCCAAACCCCCCGTGCTGCCCCCCCAGGGTGTTCTGTGCCCTCGGGGGCACTTCAGGACACGGGATCGATGCTCCGGGTTCTATTTTGGGGGGGGCCAAACTCCGCTCCTGGCCTTGGCAGGAGATTGTAATCCCGGGAATAAAAATTCCTGGGAAGTCACCGCAAGCTGATCCCGCTGCTCCCGGCGTCGGGGGGGGCAATTCCCGACAGGCAGCAGAGCCAGGGGGACCCCAACACCGCTGATTTGGGATCGGGATTGTGCCCCCAAAACCCCCGTGAAAGTGCGAAGGAAATCAGGGATTGAGGAATTCCGCCAAGGCCACGTGTTCCAGATGCTCCCTGCAGCTTCCAGTTTGGGGAAAACGTGGCAAAAACGGGGGAAATCGTTCCTTTGTAATGGTGCAAAAAGGATTTTCGGAGCCTTGGAGTTAAACTGCTGAGCTGGCAGGAAACCTTTGGCCCACTGGTTTGGGGTTTTCCCTGGTTTCCAGCAGTTTTTGGGCCCCTCTGCAGGGCATTTCCTCTCTGATGGAGTGATTAAAGGATTTTACTATTATTATTATTATTATTATTATTATTCCCTGGATTTGGGGTGGATTTGGGGTCAGGGTGCTGGCACCCCACAGCCATGCACCCGGCTCAACAACAGCCCCTCCTTTTACTTAATCATGTCCCCCCCCAAACTCCCCTTTTTCTGGGCTGCCCCTTTTCCCCAGATTTGGAAGATTTTTGGGGCAGTAAATGAGTTTTCCCAGATTTTCCTTTGGAATTTGGCTGCCCCAGGGGGTTTCCAGGTGTGAATCTGGATGGATTTGGGGTATTTTGGGGGCAACGTCTCATCCCCTGCCTCAGTTTCTCCATCTGTAAATGCCATAAAACCTTAAAAGACATCAAATTTAGAGGGAAGGAAGGATTTGGGGGGAGTTATTCCCTCCAGGAACGAATCCGGGATAACAGCAGCGAGGAGTTTGTGAGTCCAGAGTCTGCCCTGCTCAGGTTTAACTCATCCCTGGGGTTTCTCACCTGGGCAAACTCCATTTTCCACCCGCTTTGGATCCATCTCTGCCTCATCAATGCTTAATTAACATGGAAATTAGATCCACAGGGAGACTGGGAGCATCCTAAATATCCTTCCCTTCCCTTTATCCCCCTTTTCTTTATTTTTTAATATTTTTATTATTATTTTATGCATTTCCTTGCATTCCCTCCATCTGTTGCTCTGTGGCCGCTCCTCCCCGCCTGCCCTCGGCACCATCTGGATAAATTATCTGTCGTATTAAATGCCAAAAAATGCCCCAAAAGAAGTGTGAAAAACGGGATCCGCGATAGGGAAAGGATCCCGCTCCCAAATCCGGAGCTGGATGCCCACCTGCATCGAGCCTGGAATGACAAATGTC
Organism: Struthidea cinerea; assembly: GCA_013397865.1. Classification (NCBI taxonomy): domain Eukaryota; kingdom Metazoa; phylum Chordata; class Aves; order Passeriformes; family Corcoracidae; genus Struthidea; species Struthidea cinerea. Next base: position 2,772 of record VZTI01003671.1, read on the forward strand.
TGATTAATTGTCTCATTAATTAGTCTCTCCCCCTTCCCCCGGCTTATTTGAGTCGCCTCCCACCAGCAGCAGGGAGAGAAATCCAAGGATTTTGGGGATCTTGTGCCCTCCTCAGCCTTTTGCTGCTCCAGTTCAGCCGGAATAAATCCAGTTTGGCTGCTTGGCTTGGGCTGGGATGGGTGGGGATGGAAAACGGGAGGTTCTGTGCTCCTGTGTCCCCAGAGTCCCAGAAAATCCCACCCATCCGTTACCTTTCCCCTTTCTCCTGACCGAGTCGCCTTTTCCCAAAACTCCTCCATCCTTTGGGAGCAGGAAGGGAGGGTGGGAGGGATGCTGTGGGATGGGGGGGATCCAGGGGCTCCTCATGTTTTTGGGGAGCGCGGGAGCAGCCGGAGCTCGGCACGGGAACAGCTCTGGGTTTTGTGTCCCTCCAGGCCAAACCCAGGGACCCCAAAACTCAGAGGAGCCCAGGGAGCCGGAGCCCCAAAACCAGGAGAGGCAGAACCCCAGAGAGCCAGAGCCCAGACACCCCAAAACCTGGAGAGGCAGAGCCCAGACACCCGGAAACCCGGAGAGCCGGAGCACAGAATTCCGGAGAGCTGGACCCAGGACACTGGAGAGCCGGAGCCCTGACACCTGGGAGCCCTGAAACCCAGAGAGCCGGGGCCCACCAGCCCATCCCGGGGGGCAGCGCCCACACCCAGCCCCGTGCCCGGCCGGGAGGGTCCCTCACCCCGGAGCAAACAGTGGGTGAGTAGCCAGCACCCCAGAATCCCATGGGATTCCCTTCCTTTTCCCCTTCCTCTTCCCCCTTTCCCCTTCCGTTTGGGGTCCCAGCGTGGCCTCAGCCCCCCTCGACCGCAGCCCCCTTGTCTGACAGGTGCAGGGGAAGGGGTGGAGATCCCACCTGGAAGAGGCAGGAGTGGAAGCTTTCCCACCTTTTCCAGCCTCAGGTGTAGGGAAAAGCTGCCCCAGGGCTTTGGGATGTCCCTGGGGGGAGCAGGAGGCTCCTCCCGGGTCTGTGCCGGCTCCCTGGGGCGGGCGTGTCCCACCTGGGGTGACTCCAGCAGGACACAGAGCCCCCCTCAGCGACTCCTGTCACCTGCTCCAGGAAGTGTCCCCAACAATTTGGGCCCCCCTCGGGAAGCACCAGGGACTTGGGGGGGGCAGCCAGGGGTCACCTGGAGATCTGGGGAACCTCTTTGGGCTCCAGAGAGGTGGTTTCACCTGGCCCATACCTGGTTTTTAGGGTTTCAGAGGGGTTTCAAAGGGGTGAGAGGGACCCCAAATCCCCCTGGGGACCCACAGGCCCTCGCCCAGGTGGTGACAGCCCCTCCTTGTCCCCTCTTGCAGCATGTGGCAGGTGTGACCCTCCCCACCTGTGCCGGGGCACCATGGAGCCATGCCCGGGGCAGCCCCAGGAGGCCCTGCTGACCGTCAACGAGCAGGTACGGCCTCCCTGCCCCCCGAAACCGGCCCGGGGGCTGGGACCCCAGCTGGTGCCCTGGGAGGGGCTGAAACTCCTGTGGGGAATTCGGGGGCTCACCTGGCCCTGGGCCACACCTGTGGGGCTGGGGGGACACTCTGGTCCTGCGGGTGTGGGGTGCTGCTTTGGGGTGCCGCAGGTTTGGGGTGCTGCAGGTGTGGGGGTAGCAGCTCGATGGGTTCATACAGGCTCAGGTGGAACAGCCAGGTTTAATTAATCATTAATTAACACCGGGGCCACCCCCAGTCCTCGAGGGGAGGGCCCAGGGATGAGTCCGGGGGCCCTGCTGGGACCCCGCGCTCCCTCTGCGGGGCTGAGCCAGCCCTGCCCCAGCAGGAGCGGAACGGGAATGTCCCGGCAGCTCCGGGGTGGCTCTGGGGGTGCGTTGCGGCTGTGAAAGGCAGGACCTGCCTGATAAAAAGCCTGTCCGGGAGGATAAGAATCCCGGCGAGATAAAAAACCCAATCCCGGCGAGATAAAAAACCCCGTCCCGGCGGGATAAGAAGCCCGATCCCGCCCCCGCTGGGGCTGCTCCTCACGGCCTCGTCCCTTATCTGCCTCAAACCCCAGCACGAACCCGTCCCCTCCTCCCCGGGCCGGGCGGGGGGTGCAAACCATTAACCCTGAGCATTCCACACCCTCCCAGCTGCCCCCGGCTCCGAGCAGCCAAATCTGCCTCGATGGGGCTGATTTTCAGCGGGGAGAGAAGGAGCAAAGAGGGAGGAGGCGGACGGGAGATGGCCCAGGGCCACAGCAGTCCTTAAAAGTGTAAGTCCGGGAAGCAATGGCATTCCCATTCCCGCTCACCAGCGAGGCCCCGAGACAGGAAAACCGAGACATTGGGGAGCACCCATTGATCCTTGGAGGGTTCTCTGGCCTGGTCAGGGATCTCCTGCTCCTTCTGGGGGGCGGTGGCCTTCCCCTGGTGCCACAGTCGCATTTCACACCCCACACGCTCCGGGCTCTTCTAACAGCGGAGCCAGATCCTGGTTTTGTAGAGCCAGGTTTGGGAGCTGCTGGACCCGGGGGTTCAATTCCCCCAAGGCACAGCCAGTCCAGTGCTCTGAGACGGGTACGGACCGGGTGATGTTTTCCAGAGCAGATCGGTGTCTCTGAGGATAAATGTGTTCCCTGGCGCTGGAGACGCTCCCGTCTCCCACCCGGAAACCCCAACACCAGCGCTGCACCTCACTGAGCACTGCTCCACATCCAAGGAATCCTGGCGTTGCCTGGCCGGCTCCGTGGGTTTGGGGAGAGCTGGATTTGCTCTGGGTTTAGGGGAGAGTTGGATTTGCTCTGGGTTTAGGGGAGAGCTGGATATGCTCTGGATTTAGGGGAGAGCTGGATTTGCTTTGGGTTTGGGAGGAGCTGGATTTGCTCTGGATTTAGGGGAGAGCTGGATTTGCTCTGGGTTTAGGGGAGAGCTGGATTTGCTCTCGGTTTAGCGGAGAGCTGGATTTGCTCTGGATTTAGGGGAGAGTTGGGTTCCACGCACAGCCCATCGACACGGGGAAAAGACCCCACTGCTGCCATAAGTAGCAACGGAGCTGTGTCGCTTCCATCGCCGGGCACGCGTGGGTGTGGATTGCCCCGCCGCAGGCGTGCGCGCCCCCAGCACCCATGGCGTGGCACGTATCGGGTTACGAGCTGAATATTCATTAAGTTTCCCGATGCCTTATGCATATTCATTACCCGGCCCCTCTTCCCATTCTAATGAGCCCAAAGTCATTTCCATACGGCTCGCGCTTGCGCACTGCCTCGGGCAGGGTCTCTGGGATGAAGTCAGGACTCTTCCTCAGATGAAGTCAGGAGTCCTCCTCAATCTGAACTTTCCACCTTGCTTCCGAGCACATGCTCCCTGAGCCCCTGGCCCAAGGTCAAGCCCCAGGGCTGGTTTCAGCTGGTTCCTGGGTCCAAAGCAGGATCTTTTGGTCACGGCTGGTTCCTCCTATCAATAGTCCTGTGTCCTCCCTTTTTCTAACTGGCAAATCAATCAATCCAAGCTACACGCATAGTTTTAGCATTGTTTTAGCAAGCAGCCCCTTCAGGAATTCGCTTAACCTTTGTTTCCCCGACTCACCATCGGGATCCGTCCCTTCCCTGCACCTCCTGTTCCGTGGTGAGGTAAAATAAAGTCACGAACCCTCCCGGGACACCTGGTGGGAACCCCAGCATCCCGCTGGGTCCGGCCCTACCACGCGTGGGCAGCTGGGGAGGCATTTTCCCACCCGGACACGCCCAAACTGTTCCTCGTGGAATATTTGGCTGGTGAGGGATGCAGGTCACCTCAGGGAGCTTCCTGTGCCTTTTCCCCGGAATTCCAGGCCCTGGGTGATGGGAATGGCGCAGGTCAGCCCCGTCCCTGAGACCCATCGGGTGTAGCCTCCGTATCCCTGGCTGGGATAACCCAGCACGTCCTGGATAAAAGTTCCTGGACTGGGACGATCCAGCACGTCCTGGATAACAGCTCCCAGCCCCAAGATATTCCAGGTTGCTATGGGCTCACCTGCTCCTGCTGCCAAAAACCGCGGGATAAATCAAACTCTAGCACTATTTTTAGCCCTAGAAAACAGCACTGCTTCGGCCACTCCCCAGACTCGCCCGCCCCCCACTTCCAAAACTTTTTGCTATTTCCACATTTTAGCAAATGAAGAAATTCGTGCCCATTGGCTGTAAATCACAGAACTCTCATTAATTGGCGTTCTGTCCCCTATGGGTTATTGATTTCTCTCTCCTCGTGCTGATTTAGTCCCCACTCTCAGTCTCTTTGTTGCATTTTTCCCAGATAGGGAGAGTTTCAGCTCAGCCGTGGACTGCCTGTGTCTCTTCTTTATCTCTGGCTCCTGCAGAATGTCCTTGTGCTCTGTAAATCCTGCATTCCTCACGTCCCATTCCAGAAAAAACATCTCCCTCTCCCAGGCTTTGTTTATTCAGAAGTATCAAGGTTGGTTCAGCAAAACTCAGAAGTTTCAGCGATTTTCCCAAACCGGGTTCCTAAAATAGCAGCTGGTGACAAACCTTGCTGAGTGCTGGCTGCGGTGGAACGTGGCACTGCTTGTGATTAATTAAAGCCATTAAGTAGAGAAGTTAATTAAAACAATTAATTAGGAAAGTTGTTAGGGAAGTTACAGCATTTCCAGCGCAGAGGCACAATCTGTAAATGGTTCAGGAGGGGTCGGGTGGGAGCTGGGAAGAGAATTCCTGGTGTTTCATCCCTGCTCCCTTCGCAGTCCTGTCCCTCCCCCTGCCCTGGGACAGCCCCAGGGGACATTTTCTCCTGTCTTGTCAAGGTTGTTTCGTTCCCCTGTTGGTATCCCTGAAAAATTCAAACAAATCATCACAAATCTAAAGCCTTCCAAGGCAGAACTGATACAGATCCCTTCGTTTGGATGATTCCAAATATTCATTAATGCTCGTACCAGCTCCCAGGCTTCATTCGGTTCAATCCCGATTTTCAGTTAGTTGAGACAAATTTGTACATAAGATAAATGCACATTTAACTTAAGAGAAGAATAGAAGCTTTTCCCACACCGTTCTTTTTTTCCAGTAAATAAAAAAAAAGAGACAAAATCAGCGCAGCAAAAAATCAAACTGACGGCACATGAAATAGATCTGGTTTGGATAATCCCAGTAATATTTAGTTGCCCAACCAGTCGCTCACAAGACAAACAAAGCAGCAGTTATTATTAAATTGATAATACAGGAGGTTGTTTTGGGGACAGTTAAAAGTTTTTTGGTCCCCTACAGCTTGATCAGATCACATAAAAAGGGAAAATTCAGCCCAGTTATTAAAAGCAGGAAAAGTCCATCAATTCCCAGCTGCTCTTCTCCTCTGGCAGCTCCGGGGTGGGACGCTGGCAGCGGTGACTCCTGTGAAAGTGGAAGGGCAGAGCAATTAACCCAAACCCCAAACCCTGGGATGGTCTGGGGGCCTTCCCTGTAAACCCAGTGCCCTCCCCACCCGGGACTGGTCAAACTGGTCAGCCCCAGCTCCCGGGGACCCTGGCACTGGTGAGGGTTGGAAGGGGAGTGTGAGATCACCCCCAGTGCCCAAGGGCCTTGTGGAAATCTCATCTTTTCACTCCAGGAATTCTGATTTTCCCTCTTTTTCTGCTGCTCCCAGGGCAGCACCCAACCCCCCATGGCACCGCCTGCCCTCTGCCAGGTTCCTGCTCTTCTGCAGGAATTGCAATTCCACCCCGGGGGGGTCAGGAGTTGTCAGAGCCCAGCTCGGAGCAGGAGGAGAAAAATGACCATTGGTCACAGGGGACAGTGGCCACTGAGTGACCCTCGGCAGTACCACCCTCAGTGACCCACTGAGGGTCAGTGTCCTGCTCCCCACGGACCCTCCCTGGGGGTCAGCTGGGCTTTGTCCCAGAGGAGACCTCACAGCAGCTCTGGGTCACACCAGAAACCCCAACACCAGCGCTGGACCTCGCTTGCCACTGCACCTCATCCAAGGGACCCCGGCACTGCCCGGCCGGCTCGGGGCATTTGGGGGAGAGCTGGGTTTGCTCTGGGTTTGGGAAGAGTTGGATTTGCTCTGGGTTTGGGAAGAGTTGGATTTGCTCCGGGTTTGGGGGAAGAATTGGATTTGCTCTGGGTTTGGGGAGAGCTGGATTTGCTCTGGGTTTAGACAAGAGTTGGATTTGCTCTGGGTTTGGGAGAAGAATTGGATTTGCTCTGGGTTTGGGGGAAGAATTGGATTTGCTCTGGGCCTTGCAGAGGAACAGCCACGATTCTCAGGAGGGTCAGGAACAGGCAGTGATTCACCCTCTGAGGGTCAGCTGGACTTTCTCAGGGAGAAAACCTCCCGAGGGTCTGGGTCACCCCAGAAAACCTCAGGGGGTCTGACGTGCCCAGGTCAGACCGAGAGGAGAGGAATTGGGGCGGTGGGGAGCAGTGAAGATCAGGCACCTCCCCAGCTGCCGGGACCTTCTGCCGGAGGTTTCTGCCACTCTTCTGTCGCTTGTCCCTTGTGTGAAAAACGAAGTTCACTCTCCTGTTAAAATTGAGCAGTTTAATAAAGGACAATAAAGGACAAAGGAAATAAAGCAAAGGTTACAGCGCTGGGTGCTTTTGGCACTCGACCAAGAGCACACCTGCTACTTCGGAAACCCCCTTTACATACACATCAGTCTATTATATATTCATAAACAATTATGCATATTCAAACATTTTTATACATATTCAATCTTTTCTTCAAACTAGTTTACATGTTCCAGGAACTGTTCAGCATGGCTCCTCCTTGGGTCCGCCTTTTTAGAGCATGCGCATTTCTTGGCTGTGGTTTTAGCCTGCTTCCATTATCACCTCCAGAGTGGGCTTTGGTCCATGGTCTCTGCAGATGGTGATCGCTGATAGTTGGCATGTCAGTAGCAGGGGTCCTCAACACGTGTTGGTTGGATGTTATCCAACCAAGCAGACAGCTCACAAGCATAGCTATTTCACTATTTTAGGTTAAAAATGACAGAAATAAAGGCATCAGCCACCGCCAAAAAAAAGACACCACATCCTTACAACAAAGCCACAGCATCTATCTGTAATAAAGCTACTTTTACACATATAGCATTTATTTGTAGAAAGCCACTATTATAATATCTATTACAAAAGCTACTTTAACATCACTCAACATTTGCAGAAAGCCTACATTATAGCATCTATCTATCACAGTTGCGACTTGGATGTGCCCTGGTCGAAGGGGAAACACAAAGTTCAGGGCCTCGATGCACCTTTGGGGTTGGGTGAACACCCAGGAACCTCCTGGAAGGAGTTTTACCCTCTCTGATGTAACACCGGGGCCACCCCCAGTCCTCGTGGGGAGGGCCCAGGGATGAGTCCGGGGGCACTGCGGGGGCTCTGAGGGCTCATGGCCCTGCTGGGACCCCGCGCTCCCTCTGCGGGGCTGAGCCAGCCCTGCCCCAGCAGGAGCGGAACGGGAATGTCCCGGCAGCTCCGGGGTGGCTCTGGGGGTGCGTTGCGGCTGTGAAAGGCAGGACCTGCCTGATAAAAAGCCTGTCCGGGAGGATAAGAATCCCGGCGAGATAAAAAACCCAATCCCGGCGAGATAAAAAACCCCGTCCCGGCGGGATAAGAAGCCCGATCCCGCCCCCGCTGGGGCTGCTCCTCACGGCCTCGTCCCTTATCTGCCTCAAACCCCAGCACGAACCCGTCCCCTCCTCCCCGGGCCGGGCGCGGGGCACAGAGCGGCCCCAGCGAAGCAGCGGCGGCCGCGGCAATGGCAGCGGGGTTCGGGTCCTTCACCATTAACGTGCCGGTCCCTGCCAGGGTCCTGCAGGTACGGGGGGACCGGCCCTGTTTGGGGGCAGCGGCTCTGGGGTGCTGTAGGTGTGGGGGTGCTGTAGGGTTGGGGGTTTTGCTGTAGGGCTGGGGGTGCTGTAGGTGTGGGG
>VZTI01003680.1:5179-27320 GCA_013397865.1 Struthidea cinerea
GGGGCGTCCCCAGCCCGCCCCCGCCCCCCAAAGCAAAGGGCAGCAGCCAGCGGCTCCTGGGTAATATTTTAATGTTATATTTGCAGCATAAATAAAGGCACGTTACATGTTTGGTATGACATGGCCGGGGGCTGGGGGAGGCTGGGACGTGGCCCCCGGGTCCCCCCGTGGCCCCGGGCCCCCGCGGGGGCTGTGAGGACCCGCTCACAGGAGCCCGGGCGGGGCTGGGGGTCCCTCGGGGGCTGCGGGGGTGGGGTCAGACCCGCGGCGGCGGCCGATCTACGATATATGGGTGCGTATAGGCGTCGATATGGACTGATAGATACTACACAGGTACTCGGGGGTCCTTTTTTGGCTTCTTCCATTATTGATCGTCAAAGCTCGTGGCACAAAGCAGCTGGGAGGTTGGGGGGCACGCCCAGGACCCTCCTCCCACATCCCTCCGGCACCTCCCGGTCTTGTTTTGGGGGCCCTGTGTGCACGGGACTGGGGCGAATGGAGCAGGAGCAGGTCCACGAGTCCCAAACGGACGTTTCCCACCTGAGCCAAAGAACTCTGGACAAAAGACCAGTCTGGGGCGGGAAAGCGGCACCAACCCTTCCCACCCCGCCCCATCCTGAGGGATTTGGAGGCTGAAAAGGGAGGAAGAGGAGGGAAGGAGCAGGAGCTCCCCCACCGTGGGGGTCTCCGGGAGCCGGTTTGCAACCACTTGTTCCTATTCAAAGGTACGGTTCTGATAAAATCCATAAACCCCAAACCCGGCTGATCCCGCTCTCCCTGTTCCCCCAACCCGACCCTAAAGGAGCCCCTTCAGCCCTGCAGAGCTCCTGTGAGGAGCCCCTGTATCTCCCCCGATTTCAGGAAGGGAGATCCCAGCGATCCGAACGCGGCAGGGACGGGACTGAGGAGGGGACAGGAGGAAGGCTCGGGACCCGCTGGGATCCCAGGAACCGGGGCTGGCAGAGCAAAGTGCAGGTGCCCGGCGCTGCCGAGCGGAACCAGGGGCTGCCACCTCCGGGAGCCTCGGAAAAGCGGGAGAAAACATCGGAAAAGTGGGAGGAATCACCACGGAGCAGAAATCAGGGCTTTTGCCCCAAAGGTGGTCACGAAGTGGGAAGTGGCTACTTTTGGGGTAAAACACACCTGGAACAGGCACGGGAAGCTCCAACCCTGCGAGTGAAGCAACAACAGATCCAGGTACAGCCGAACCCGGACTCAGCTCGTTCCCTGCCTGTCCCTGCCCACGTCTGCAGCGTTCCCACCGCCTTTTCCCAGGTTTGCAGGACTTTCAAGGCACTGGCGATGGGGATGTGGGAATGGGGGGCTTCGGGGTGTGGAGGGATGGGGACGCANAGAGCAGTGAGGCCGGAAAACCCCATCACACAAAACCCAGCCACTTTCAGCGCCCCGAGGGTAAAACGAGGGGCTGGGGAAGCTGCTGCCTTTAATCCAAGCCTATCCCGGATCTTCCAGCCCTCCACCCTTCGTTCGTTCCTGGTTCTCCCAGCGAGGCCCCCCCTGCCGCCCCCAGACCCCGCAGCAAACGGGGAACCAGCCCAGAGCTCAATTCCTCCCTCCCTTCCCCTCCCCACTGGCGCTTTTCCCGGAGATTCGGGAATTCCCGCGGAGCCGAACGCTGGGATGGCCCCTGACGGACACCAGGGCTCACACCACACCACGGGACGAGCCGCTGGACACGGCAAAGATCCTGCACCTCCTGCAAACCCTCCCAGGATCCCCCCAAAACCGGCCTGAGCCCTCCCCGTGCCTCACCCAGACCCTCCTGGCCACGTCCGGCAGCAGAAACGCAGCCCGGGTCGGGATAGGGAATGCTGGAAACAGCTGGGAACTCCCGGACTGCGCTTTAGGAACAGCTTTAAGGGAGGAAAAGCGACGTTTGGGGGATGTGTGGGATCCCAACAAGAGGTTCCCGAGGCTTGATGTGACCCGAGCATGGAGAGGAGTTGGGATGAGCAAGAGGAAAAAGGGGAGTGCGGGAGCAGCAACACAAACCCACCCCAATCCCGATCCCAATCCCGATCCCGATCCCAGTTGAGGAAGAGCTGCTAAAGAGGGAGGGGGAGAAGCCGGATCCCATCACTGGAAAAACCCCAAATCTCTGGACTTTCCCGTCCGTGCCGGGATCCCGGCCTCCTGCTCAGTCTTTGCTTTGGGTTTTGCTGTCCCTGGGAACCTTCCAAGCGTGGAGAAGCCAAACAAAATCACCTGGACAAACCAGCCTGGCTCCAAAGTGGCGAAGTGCGACCTGAGGGGTGAGGGCTTGGCTGAGGAGGGACCTGGGAGGGGCAGGGATTCCAGGGGCTGGAGCAGCTCCACAGAGCAGGACGAGATTCCTTCCCTATCCCAAAACCACGCGGCAACCCTTCCCGATTCCCAGCGGCTGGCTCCGACCGTGGCACCTTGGGAGCACCAGCGGGCACACGCAGGAGCCCAGTGTCCACCTGGCAGAAAAAGGGACCCGATTCCAAGAGTTCCTCGCCAAGGAGGACGGGATCGGACCCTGGAGCCGGGAGCTCCGTGGATCCTTTGCCTGCTCGGGCTGGGAAGCGCTGGAGCGGTGAGGGAGAAGCAAAACCCTGGGCAAACACCAGCCCCATTCCCTGCGCCCTCCCCTCGGAACGGGCAACAATTCCATGATTTAAGGCCACCATTGTTGAGGTCATCTGAGCGGGAGGCGATGCCGGGTTTGCTCGGGCGGGTTTGGGGACTCACGGTGTCACTGCCAGCTGGGCCCTGCCCCGCACCCCATCCTGGCTCCCAGCGCACACCCGCAGCCCCGGCCGGGCCGTACCTTTCCCAGCCCCTGGCACAGGAGCAGCCCCGGGGTCGCTCTGTCCCCCCAGCCCCACGCCGCCCCTTGTCCCGGCCACTGGGGCACAGATCCAGAGCTGTCCCGCTTCCCATGGTGTCCAAACTCCATCGCTGGGATTGGGGAGGGACGAGACCTCGATCCCTGTGACCTCAGAGCTCTGGGAGGCTCCTGGCGAAGGTGCAACGATTCAGGGGCGGGAGCGGGGACGAGCATTGGGAGCAGCACAGGGACAGCACGGAGCGTCTCAGCCTCCTGCCGAGGGGGACGGGGCCAGGCCTGGAGCGGTGCCCACGCACAGAGCTTTAGTGTTAACCACACGGATCCCCGAACCCGCCTTTTCCAGGGGCTCTGGGGGCCGAGGGCCGGAGAGCTCCACGGGCTGTGCAGTGGGAAAGCGCCAGAGCTGCCCTTAACTCAAAAAAAAAAAAAAAAGAATAAAACAAAAAAAAATAAAGGAAAAATCCTGGCAGGCCCCCGCCGGTCAGTGCCGGGGCCGTGGTCAGTCCGTGTGGCCGCAGTCGGTGCTCCTCGGGCCCGGGGCCATCATCTGCCGGCAGACTGCGACTGTGGGGCCATGATGACGTGGGAGGCCACGGGCACAGCCAGCTCTGTCCTTTGCCCGGCCATCTGGGCCAGCACCGAGGTGGCCACGGCCTCGGCGGCCGAGCGCGCGCTGAGCCCGTTGGGCGCAGCCGAGGCGGAGCTGTGCTGGATGACCGGCGCGGGCGAGCCCGTGGGCTCCGAGCTCTCCTTCGGGCTCTCTGCTCCGGGGAACGGGAGAGAGGAGAAGCGCGTTAGGGACAGCTCAGAGTGTGCGGTGCTGGCAGGAGGAGGGGTGGGAACGCTGCGGGTTCGGGGTGGAATGATCCTGGTTCGGGGTGGGAGTGCTGCTGGTCCCAGATGGGATCGGGGACACCTCAGGAATGGGCTGAGCCTTCCCAGCCTGGGGCACGGAACACGGAACCCACCGCCCCCGTCAGACCCCTCGCCCCGGCAGAAGGCACGAGGACTGGGACAGAACTGATTAAGAGCTGGGAGATAACGACAGGGAGATAACGACACCCTGGCTGGCCCCAGCCCGTGGAGAAGCAACCTGGAATCCTCCTGAATTCCAGGCCGTGGAATCCTCCCGAATTCCAGGCAGGAAGCAGCACAGCTTCCCGAGGAGGGCAGCACTGCCATAACCTTCATCCCGACCTCCACTCCCAAACCGTCCGTGCCTCATTAACAGGAATTAATTTCCCCCCAGGCCATCGAGCCCCGAGACTGAGCAGCCCCTTCCCCACCTGCCAGGGGGAGCAGGATCCCCTCAGCAGGGCCCAGGGCCGGGCTTTTGGGGGCATTTTTTATCTAAATCACCTGCTCTGCTCTTTACTATTCCCCGAGACACTAAAATCAGTCGGAGCCCATCACAACCCTTCACTGGCTCCGTTTTTTTGGGAATTTGAAGGGGGCAAATGAAGGCGGAGCCCTTCCTCCCTTTGTTCAGGGGCTTCCAGAGCTTTGGATTTTCTGCCTCAAACAACCCCCGGGGCCCAGGCAGAGCTCCTCCCCCAGGGGACAATTTGGGAGCTCTGAAATGCCCCGGTGAGGGCACCCAGAGCTCTGCACCCACAGGTGCCAGGAGGAAATTCCAGGCGGGACGGGGTCACCTCCCTTTGAAAGAGCACAATAAAGCAGGAGCTGGGATATTTCCTCCACATAAAACCCCCTAATACTGGGGAAAAAATCAGATTTGGGGTTTAACACCTCATTGGGCACCGGAAAATGGACTCGGGCTCCGTTTTCCTTCTGCCTTTTCCCGGGAAAACCTTGGCCTGGGCTTGGAGAAGGTCGAGCGGAGCAATATCCTCCTCTGGCAGCCCAAAGCCAGGAGATTTACAAGGCACTGCAAATAAACCTCCCGAGTGTCCCAGAGACTGCTGCAATTCCACCAGGGACCCTGGGGCTGTGTCACGGGACCTGCCCGGCCACAAATCTCGGCCATAAAAAGGGACGGAGGGGAGGGGGCGAATCTCATTTCCAGCATTCAGATGCGTGGTGAATTCCGGCCGTGGTGGGGAACAGGGAGAGGGATTGTGAACTTTGGGGTGAGCAGGGAAAATCCGGGAGCCGCCACCCCCCTGTGGGGCTGGGACACGGGGACGTGGGGACAGCCACGAGCTCCTCACCAGGTTCCGGGGGTGACAGAGGCTGTGCCAGGCTCTCCTGGCACATCCCTGTGCCGCACCAGGCAGGGTAGAATTCCAGAGACCCAGAGATGGGATCAAGGCACAGCCCCCAAGGACGCTGAATTTTCATTTTTTAAATTTTTTTTCTTTTTCTCCCTCGTTTTTTGCTGTTTGCCCTTCCCTTCTCGCAGCTCATCCATCCCTGCCTCTCCTCCCGTTATTCCAAAGAACACTAGAGGACTCCAGCGTCCTCCCAAAGCCTCAGCACAGCCTGGAACTGGTACTGCAGGGAGGGCAGGAGGACCCAGATCGTGTTTAGCTCCTGGGCTGATTAAAATGAAATCGGCAGCGTTAAAAAAAAAATGAAGGGAAGAAAAGAAGAAAAAAAGGGGATTTTTTTTTCTTTTTTACTTCCAAGCTGAGCCAGCTCGATGGGAACTGCAGAGGATGAGCTGTGGATCTCTGTGATGTCACTGAGACAGTCTGGCCTTTCCTGACTCTGGCTCCGCTGTGGAGCAGCAAATTTGGAATTTCACAGGGATCATGGAGGGCTTGGCTCGCTGCCGGGAGCAGGGAGAGCTGGATCCGTGTCCAATATCCCGCCCTGGAGAGGCAGAGGGACACAAACCCCCTGCTCTGGGCGCTGCCCGCACTGCAAGGCGTCACCCGTGGGGTTAGAGGGACAATTTGGGGGATCCTCCTCAGCAGGAGAAGGGCAGAAACGCCCTCGGGGATGTGTGGGGTTTTTGGGGTGCCTGTGAGGGCCCTTGTGGGTCCCTCCCAAGCCCGGGGCTCTGCACTCCTGCTCTGTCCCTGGTCTGTGGCAGCCCTGCCACTGCGGTGGCCGGGAGGTGACACGGCCTGGGGACACTTCCCTCCCTCCCTCCCTCCCTCCCAGAGCGGCCCCAGGGAGCAGCAGAGCCCTCACTCACCCAGGTAGCCCTGAGTCTTCTTCTGCAGGGCCGTGACCGGACAGTCCTTGTGGGCCAGCAGCAGCTGCTTCAGCTGGGCCACCTCGTTCCTCAGCAGCGTCACCTCATTCTGAGGGGACAAACACGCGAGCCCGTCACCCACAGCAGCCCCACACTTCCAGCCCTGCAAACTCCCAGTTTGGTGCCTAACCCCAGGAGCCCCTGGGGGATTTGGGGAAGGGGCAGCAGTGCCTGGCTGTGGTCACCGAGCTTTTCCTGAGCCCTCCTGCCAGTGCCACCCGCCCCAGGGACACCTGGAGTGCTGCTGGCTCTGGTGGGACACAGGGAGCGTCCAGCCAGCCCAGCCCAGCCCAGCCCAGGCTGTGGGGACATCACAGCTCTTCCACGCTCTGTGAGCTCCCGTGAGCCAGGATTGCTTCCCGAGAAACTGATCGGATTATCCCTCTGAAACGTGTGGGGAAGCAGCTGAACCCAGAGAGCTGCACCCCAGAACTGCCCAAGGAAGCAGCTTCTGTAACTGCCCTGGGAAGGGAATGAGAACACCACGGTCAGAGCTGCAGGGACTGAGTCACCGCTCAGCACGGAGCCTCTGCCTCACCCCCGGCCAGTGCCGGGAACAGTAACGGGAGAACTGGGAGTGAAATCTGGATTCCAGGTGTGCTGCACCTCTCGGCACGCCCGGAGAGCCAGGGAAACCCAGTTCTCCAGGGAAAAAACAGTGTGGGCATGAGCTGCAGCTGCAGAGCCTCCCTGCTTCCCCAGCCAGGCCCAGTGCGAAGGGAGGAGAGCAGGGAGAGGAAATCCCACTCTGGAAAAACTCCTGGCGCTAACGGCCTCTCCAGGGGCAGCACGGAGAGAAATGGAAACTTCTGGAGCCCTCGGGGTGGGAAGGCAGCCCTGAGGCCCGGGCAGGGAGCAGCGGCCGCTCCTGGCACAGCTGCGCTGCCAGCGCCGTGCCAAGGGCTGCGCTCAGCCCCAGTTACATACTCACGCTCAGCTGGATGTTCTGGCTCGTGAGCTCCTCAGCTTTCTTCTCCAGGGAGGACACCCAGAGCTTGCGTTTCTGGCGGCAGCGCGAGGCGGCCGCGCGGTTCCGCTCCAGGAATCGCTGCCGCCGCTCGTCCGGGTCCTCGTCCACCGCCCGCTTGCGGCGCCCGCCCGTGCTGGGCGTGGGCTGGGCAGGGGACACCTGCGGAGGGGACAGCGGGGACAGGCTCAGCAGCAGCTCTGGGGACGGGCAGGACACAGCGGTGGCACCGCAGAGCAGAGCAGAGCTCGGCCTCACCACGAGGCACCATCACCTCTCAGGGCAGGAGCTCCCACAGCAAACCCCGGACTTTAAGCAGGCAATTTGCTTTAAAAATTAATTTCCCCCTCAAAACCTTCAGCCAAACAAGCTCTTGGAGGTAACGGGGACCACAAGGTTTTGTAGGGCCGCACACCTCCCGGTTTTATTCGGGAGAACAAAGGAAAAGCAGCGAAAGCTGAGAGCGAGGCAGCCCCGGCCCCACAAACTGCAGGGGCAATCGCAGCCCCGGCCCCGCTGCAGCCCCACGGCAGCTCTCACCGTGGGGCAGCATATGGAGATTAAACTCCTGGAAGCCCATCCGAGTGCCGGAGCAGGTGGCTGTCCTGATGGAGGGCTGGCGTTTGGCTGGCTGGCACGAGCCAGCCGAGCTGATTGCCTGAGAGCGGAGCGCTTAACCCCCGTAGCTGAGCAGGGAGAGGAGAGGGAAAATGTTCCTTCCAAACTGCAGAGCTCGTCAGGCAGATGAACGCGGGGCTGGAGTTCGTGCCTGGTGGGCTGGGAGTGCCTCAGTGCTGGAGCAGCACCGGAAAAACAAGGTTTTAACCCGTTCTGCGAAGCAGGAAGGGCGCTGGGAGGTTTTCCTCCTCTCTGCCAAGTCCTGGAAGCCCCCAGCACCCCAGCCCAGCGCGGAGGGGCAGCAGCAGCAGACCTGTGGCTGAGCCGGGGAAGGGGCGTCAGGGTGCTGGACGAGGATCTGGCTCTGCTCCGGCCGCGCGGTCACCATGGTGCTGGCCGAGCCCACCACAAGGCTGCCGCCGTTGAGCGAGGACGATGCCGTCAGGCTGGCCTTCAGCCTCTGCCAGGGGAGCAAAAGAGGCATTGGGGAGCTGCCAGGGCTCTCAGCAGCCCCTGTCACCCCGGAGCCACCCCGCTGGCCGTGGGCTCTGCGGGGACCATGGCTGACTCGAGTCCAGCCAAAGCCGTCCCCAGCTGGGCTGCCCGAAGGGACAGCGGTGTCCAGCCCAGCGGGCCGGTGTCACAGCCGGGCCACTCCCTGCCCAGCCGGCAGCTCCAGGGACCGAGCAGGCTGCAGAGGGATCCCAGGGGTGGAGAGGGACCCACGGTGCCTGGTGAACCCCTTCCCTGGGCAGGCAGACCCAGGAGGGATGTTTGGGCCTCACTTTACAATTTCTCTCCCCATTTTGAGGCTCTGATCTGCCCCAGAGTCCTGCAGACCCCAAACCAGGGCACGAGGGGAGCGGGGACAACACTGCCAGGGGAGGTGGGGGTGCAAACACCAAAAAATTGGGGAGTTCATGGAATCAGAGCCTCGCTGAGGCTGGAAAAGCCCTCTGAGAGCATTGAGTCCATCCATCCCCCAGCACCACCGTGGCCACCGCTGAGCCGTGTCCCCAAGTGCCACATCCATCAGAGGCTGCTTCGCCCTCTGCCTGAACCGTGAGGAGCCACGAGGCGAAAATTCCTTCTGCAAAGTCCCAGCTGAAGGATTCGACAGGAGAGCCGGGCCCAGGATCTCTGAATTACAGCCCAGCCTCTCCTCCCCGGGCTCTGTCTGCCCAAGTCCCAGCTCCATCCCAGGGAATCGGAGCCCCACGCTGGGCTGGGGACAGAGCTCGGGTGCTCTGACATTCCTGGTGGGAGCCCTGGCTCCTTGGGAAGGGGGAAAAGCCTCAGCTGAAGGCTGAGGGACAACCCCGAGGCCGTGACCCCCTCCCTGCCACTCACCATTTTGGCTTCGGAGTGCACCGGGAGCCCTGAGGGCGAGATGGACCCGCTGCTGTTGATGGGAGGCCCGGGAATGCCGGGAATGTTCGGCACCATGGACATCGGCCGGGCCAGCTGTGAGGGAAGGAGGGACAGGAGGGTTGGGAAGTGGAGCAGCTCTGCAGGAACTCCCTGACAGAGCAGCTCTGTAAACCCTGACAAATGTCTGAGCTCCGGCCATCCGTTATTCCTGCTGTCGCCCACGGCCGGCGGCCACGGTGGTGGCCACGGCAGCTGTGCCAGAATCGCCCAGCACGGAGCACAGGGAAGGGGCAGCCCCTTCCCTTCCCTTCCCTTCCCTTCCCTTCCCTTCCCTACCAGTCCCAGCCATGGATGAAAGGCACCAAATCCCCTCTGGTTCTATGGCAAAGCTGCCACTGCGTCCCCTCTTGAGCTTTCTCCCTCAAAAGAGGGAGGGAAAACCGGAATTTGGAGAATTTGGACATTTTTAACCCCCCTCGGGTGGCAAAGCCCTACAGACTGGGAGGGAAGGGGTGCAGATGCTTCTGTGCCCACGGGCCGTGCTTTGAGCCAACACTCCCGTGCCCGAGGCAGAAGATTTTGGCCGCTGCTCCCTCAAAACCCCAAGGACAGGACAGGACAGGACAGACTCCCAGGAGCTGCAGAGCTGGGAGGGCACACCCGGCACCCGGCAGTGGCTGTGCCCACGGAAACCTCAGCGCGCGGTGCGCGGGAGCCGGCCCGGGGCTGGGCTCTGACATCCCCCGGGCGGGGTGGCCGTCCTGGCCGGCACAGCCGGACATGTTCCCTGCAAGCTCCGCTGCTTTCGGAGCAGCCTGTTCCAAATGGAAGCAGCTAATCAGGGATCCTGCAGCTCCAGCCCCGGACCGGCGGCGCCAGCCATCTGTCCGGGCACGGATCTGGATTTTTCCAAACTTATTGCCCTCTGGTGTGATCCGCACGTTATTGCTGCCCTGCCAGAGCTGCCCCTCCTCTCCCTCCTCCTCCTCCTGCAGCCTTATCTCGCTCGGAGGGGGAGAGATTGGAGTGCTCACGGAATGGCAGCGCCTGTGTGTGCCTGGCGGGGGCACGGCCCGTTCCCTGCTCCGTGCAGGGACGCGCTGGGAGCTCGGGAAGCTTCTCTCACCGAAATGACAGAAGGCATCTGCACCGGGGGGCCGGGGAGCACGGGCATGGTCTGGCCGTTGGCGAGCTGCACGACGAGCGGGAGGGAGCCGGTGGGAGACCTGCAGCAACAAACAATGCCTGGGTTATCTTCCAGGTTTACGGCGGCCCAGCAGTGCCAGGAACAGAACCCAGTTGGTGGATTTGGGTTTGTTTCCCCATTTCTGAGCAGGGTATGAAGCCCAGCTGGGTCGGAGTGAGGGGGCCAGAGGGGAGAGGGAGCGGGAGCAGCCTGACAGCAAACACAGGCAGGGCTCAACAGGCGCCTCCTGAGGGCTCAGGGTGATGTGATCCCTGATCCCGCATCCTCAAGCCCCTTCCTTTCTGTTCAGGGTCCTGGCAGCTCAGAACCGCAGCCTCTGGAGCCCCACGGGCAACCAGGAGCAGGTCCTGAGCCGTGCCACGGCAAACAGCCCCCGAGGCAGGGCCAGCAGCCCAGAGGTGACACTTCAGGGGCACCAAGCAGCTGCCCGAGACAATCCCTGAGCCATTCCAGCTCCAGACAATTCCCCGCCGCCGCCGCCGCCGCTCGCCGGGCTCTGCCAGGCGCCGCCAGCCAGCGCCGCGCCGAGCTCAGGGAGCGCTTTCATCTCTCCCCGCGGTGAGTTTTGCCTCGTTTCACTGAGTTCTGCCTCGTTTCCTTACTCCAGGACAATTAGTTCCTGCTTCCTGCACTCCCACCCCACGGCGCTGCTGCAGACGGAGCGTGAGGAGCCGAGAGGAGCCCCCGGTGCAGCCGCGGCGGCTCCTCCGCGCTTCTGGCGCTCAGGGAATTCGTTCGGGGATCAAATTCCTGCCCCAGCGAATGCTCCCTGCCCGTACTCACCCCAGCTGTCGGTTGGAGGGGGGGGCCTGGGTGATGACGGAGGTGGGGGACGGCAGCGTGGGGTGCAGGGGGTCGTAGCCCAGGTGCAGCGGCAGCGAGCCGGGCCGCACGATGGTGGGGGTGGGCGTGGAAAGGATCACGGGCTTGGAGGGGCCCTCCTGCGGGGCAGAACAAAAAAGGGGCTGTTAATTAGCAGCTCGTCATCACCACCAGGACTCTTCCTGCCGGAGGCTGCAAAAGTTCCGGCATCTCTGTCACAGAAACGGAGGGCTCCAGCCCCCCCAGCTCGGGATGAAGCTCCAGCCCCCCAGCTCGGGATGAGGCTCCCGCCCCGCTGCCCTTCCCTGATTCCCCCCGAGGTCGGTGAGGGAGCAGGGCACAGGAATTCCCGCTCTGGATAATTCCCCTCTCGAATTTCGGGCTCGGATGTCACTCAGGTGTTGGAATTGCCGCCCCGCCTCAGCTGCTGTGAATGCCCAGCTCCCAGGGACACGGGGAGCTGGGCTGGGGGATGTCCCTGGTTTGGGACAGCATTCCCAGGGGGAAGAGCAAGGCTTTGTGCACCAGCCAAACCCTCCAGGAGACTTTAGCTGGATTTTGGCCAACCAGCTGTGGTCTTTCTTTCTCAAAACAGGGGAAAATCAGACCTCAGAGCCCAACTCAGGCCTCAAAAAATCCAACTCAGGCCCCAAAAAAGCCCAACTCAGGCCTCAAAGCCTCCCACACTCGGTCCCACATGGCAAAGGGGCACCACCACCCCCCTGAGGACAGCCCCACCTTGTCCTTGTGCTGGGGCGAGCGCGGCCGGGACGCGGGGCTGTCCGGCGGGGACGAGTCCACCTCCACCGGCTCCTCCTCCTTGATCTTGATGTCCGGAGTGGAGGGCAGGGACATGTCCAGGGCTCCGGAGCTCTGCGGGAAGCAGGCACGGACGCAAAGGACAATCAGCTCGCATTGTTCGCGAAACGTTCGGCTGCTGCCCCCGAGGAAGAGGCTCCGGCTCCGAGCTCTCGCCAAATTATTATTATTTATTTGTACTGAAGCAGCATCTGGGAGCCCGAGGCAGAGAGTGGGGCTGCTCCAGCCCTGGCCAAACGGAGATGGAGGCCCGGGAACAACAGGCAGCCCCAGATGGCTGCAGTTTGTGGGTTCTCAGTAACACACACGACTTCTCCGTGGGTTGTTATTGTGATTTTTTGGTATAAAAAGGGCCCTGCTAAGGAGAACAGGTACCCAAGCCAAATGCCTGCGAGTTACAGGAGGCACTTTCATTCACAGAAGAGCTGTAAAACATTGTATAAATCAGCCTGAATTATTTTATTACCCGATTATCAAAAGCAAACAAAGAGCCATGCAAGTTATTAAATATCTATGAGCGCCCCATTAAAATAAAACCCAACCATATGCCTGGACTTGGCCACTTGCCACCACCCTGGGATCCAGCAGTGCCACGAGCCCCAGTGGAACCAGGTAACAACCTGCAGGGGACGGGGCAAGGCCAGGGGGACAACAAGGCCAGGGGACAACTGAACTGAGGGGTCTGTCCCTATCCCAGGCCTGGAGGGAGGAAGAGCTGGGAGAGAGCAGGGAGGGAGAGCGGCAGAGCAAGGATGCAGCAGCAGACCTTGCAAATCACCCGGTCCCTCCTCCTGTCCAGGAGGAGAAACTGTCCCTAAATCAGCCCTGACAGCTGCTTGTCCAGCCTGTTCTCCATCCATCCCAGTTCCATCCATCCATCCATCCGAGCTCCATCCATCCCAGTTCCATCCATCCATCCATCCCAGTTCCATCCATCCATCCATCCGAGCTCCATCCATCCCAGTTCCATCCATCCATCCCTGCTCCACCCATCCATCCATCCCAGCTCCATCCATTCATCCATCCCAGTTCCATCCATCCCTGCGCTCCTCTTCGCTGCCCGGCTGCAGACGCGCTGTCCTGGCATTGCCCCTAGATCTCCTCCTGCTGCTCTGGGAGTCCTCCCAGGGAAGCAAAACTGCAGTAAAAGGGTAAATGTGGATGGTTTAGAGCAGACTCAGACTCCAGCCCCTCAGTTTGGGGTCTTTTAGGGGGCTGAAGCTCCAGGGCCTCCACTTGGGATGTTTTAGAATGGGGTGAAGCCGCAGCCCCTCAGTTTGGGGTGTTTTAGAGGGGGCTGCAGCTCCAGCCCCTCAGTTTGGGGTGTTCCAGAGCTGCGTCCCACTCTGGAACACCCCAAACTGAGGGAGCCGCAGCCCCTCTGCCCTTCCCCGGTTTCCGCGGGCGCTCCGCTCGCGGTAGGTGCAGCAATAACCATTTACCTGCCCTTTTAAAGCACGGACGCTGCTCCGGGAATTACAAAGGAGCCGGGATTAGCATGCAGGAAAGTTTCAAACCGCTTAAAGCGCCTCGGGGGAAGCTCCCGCTGCGCCGGTGTTTTTAATTAACGGCGCTGGTGCGAGACCACCCTTGGAAAAGGGAGGACAAACACAGAACTGGCTGCTGGAAGCTCAGCTCCGGCCAGGGCCAGGCAGTGACCAGCTGGCCTCACCCGGACAGGGGGCTGGAGGAGGGATAATCCTTTCCCTAGCAGCCGACACCCCCCGAGCTGCACGCGCAAGGAATATGTAGGAATATTTAGGCTGAACCATCCTAAAGCCAATCCCAGGAGCACACCCGGGGCTGCAGCGGCGGCTGCGGCTTAGGAGGGCCCAGGAGCTGGGTGGTCTCCCCGGGGCTGCTCGGCAATTCCACGTCTGAAAGGCCCCGGCGGCCGCTCCTTCCTTGCAGCCCCTTCCCCGTTCGCTGCGCCTCCAGAACAAAGGGCAGGAGCCGCGAGCAGCCGCCGCATACCAATGAGAGAGATCAATTTCGGTTTAAAGAGCCTGTTATTGGCGAGGGGGGGCCGCGGGTGGGAAGCCAGGTTTCAGTTTTAATTCTGAATTCCTCCGTTCCCCATCTCGGGAAGATTTACGCGGCTCGGCTCCCGCAGTTTATTTCCGAGCAGCGCCGCTGACTGCGAGCGTATGTACGGACATACATCAATTTAGTAAATGTGTGTGCCAGGCTGAGAGCCCAGCACGCATCTGCTGCTGCTCGGAGCCCGGCACGGCACGGGGAGGGGCGCGGGGGGTTGGAAATGTCCTTAATTAGCTGCTTTCTGATGAGATCCCGTTGTCCTTCAGCCCCTGGCGCTCGCCGGGCTGCGGGGGCAGCCGGGATCGATGGCGCTGGCGGAGGAGAGAGCTCTTTGTTAGGAAAAGCTGCTCTTTTCCATGAGACTCCTCGCTCCAGACGCGCTGGAAATGCCCAGGGTCCGCTCCTTTCCCCGTGGCTGCCCCTCAAAGGCACCATCCCTTCGGATCTCGGGCCCCGGGGAGGCTCCGAAGGGGATTTTGCTCCCATCCCGAGTGCTCCCAGCGTCCCGCGGCTCCGTCCCGAGGTGTGAGGTATTTTGGGTACTCCCCTCCCTATTCTGCCCCCTTTTTTCAAAGTGAAAAGCCAGAGGAATAATAAACCATTAAATCTGCTCTCTGCAGGCCTCGGACCAGTGGGAAAAGCAGCCAAAGTCACCCGAGTTACAAAAACAAAGCCCCACACACACCGGCAAGCTCTACCCGAGGGCTGTGCCTTCCACGAGAGCAGCCCCCAGTCCCTCCCAGTCCTCCCAGTTTGCTCCCAGTGCAGTCACAGCCCCAGGCCGTGGCCTCTTGCCTTTTTCTCATCATCCTCAGCAGCTTTCTTGAACTCGTGCTCGAAGGAACTCGCCAGCTCGTTGAAGAGTCCCACCTCCTCACAGTTCTTCAGGAACCGAGTCGGGGTCGGAGTCTGATCTGGTTCGGGTTGGAACACCAAGCATTGCTCAGGGAGAGCCCAAAAAATCCCATTTTACCCACCCCAGTCCTTCACTGGGAGCGCTGGGGAACATGTGTGTCACCTTGGGGACAGCAAGTGACAGTTTGGAATGGGGACAGTCACTTCTTGCTGGTTTTGTTTCTCTGGTGTTTATAGAAATAATCACTGGAGCAGGAGGATTTCTGTGAATTCCGGGATGCGGAATTCCCGTCCCTCCCACCCCCGGGTTCTGCTGGACAAGGAGGGAAAATCGGGAGTCTGATCTCCCTGAAATCATAGAAACAGGGAGTGGTGAGAGGGGAAAGCAGCTGATGGGAGCAGCCCCGGGCCAGGCAGAGCCTCTTCCCTCCCCGTGCCAGCTCCGCATCCCAGAATCCCAGGCAGATTCCCTGGGAATGCTTGCAGCCCCCGCTGCCCGCAGCCATCCCCGCGGGACCGTTCTCCACCACCTTAACGCGGTGAGTCGGGATCTCTCTGGCCACCACCCAGCCCATAAAAGCACAAGGAAACCTCCCTGCTCCAGCCAGCCTCGAATTCCGCCGGGAATCCCACCACAGGATCCATCCCGCACAAAAACACCGGGATTTTCCAGCACAAAGAGCATCCCTGGGATGATTCAGCCTGACCTGCACGAAGCAGCCAGACTCCAAACCCTCCCTCTGCTGCGTTTGCCACTGAAGCAAAATCCCCCTCTGGGCACCCTTCGCTTCCCCCCAGATCCCAATCCATAAAATCCAGGAACTTCATCAACCGAATCTCTCCGCAGGAGGTTGTTTTTCCAGGGGTTTAACAGCTCTCAGGGCTCTTTTGGGATCATTCCCTGCTCAGCAATGCCCTCCCGAGCTGCACAGATTTCCACGGCGGCACAAACAAAGCCTGGAGCCTCTGTGGTCCTGTCCCTCCCCGATCTGAACCCCAGGAACTGCAGCAGCTCCTGCCTCGCCCCACAAGCGCCTGTCCCCACAAAAATCCCTCTCCCTGCTGCCAGAAGAACGATTCCTTATGCCTCGGCCAGGTCCTGCTCCGGCCAAGCGGCCTCGGGAGCAGGGAGGGACAAGAAATCCCAGAGACAAAATGGTGGCTTAAAGAAACCCCGGGATAGACGGAATTTCAGGCAATAACGGGCCTGGACCTCAGTGCTCAAAGGCAGCCGGGGTTTACAGCCCTCATGCCTCCCTGTCTGTGCCAGACGCGCTGTGCCTGCACTGGTTTGGGGGGGATTTCGCTGGTCCTGAACTAGCCACGGATAAATTGGTTTTGTTTGGGTTGTTTTGTGTTTCACCCCAGAGCAGCCCCTAGAGAAGCAGCCCTGGGGAGCTGGGAGAGGGGCCGGACCCTGTTCCTTGTGTTCCTGACGTGCTCCATCCCCTCGTGCTTCACCAGGGAGAGGAATTCTGGCTCTGGGAGCTGTGGCGCTCAAGGGGCTCATGGGGGATTCTGGCCCCATTTCTGTCCCACACCCCCGCCTGCCCCCGAGCAGACCCAGCAGCACCGACGCTCCCGCTGCGCTCCTGTCTGCAAAGGGCTGGACCCAAGCAAAAGTGACCCTCAGGAATCCGAGTTTCTGTCAGCTCCTGCTCCGGCTCCTCGCCAGCACTCCCACGGAATGATCCCACTGGGAATGATCCCACTGGAATGATCCCACTGGGAACGATCCCCTGGGAATGAATTCTTCCTCTGCAAGAGCTCTCCCCTGGGAGCAGCTTCCTACCCACAGCCACAGCTCACTCCAAACCCTCCAGAAACCAACTGCATCCCCATTCCCTGCTTCAACGCCACGTTTGGGCTGGACATAAACTGGGAAAACAGCGCCAGGCTCCTGCAGCAGCTTCGTTTTCCCTTAAAAACCCTTCAGGAAGCGTTTCCCCTTTCCTTGCTCTCAGCAACAGCCTCCTCACCCAGCAGCGACACAAAAGGGACAGGAGGGACTCTGGAACCTGCCGGGCAAAAATCTGTGGGGTTTGGGCTTCCCCCCCAGCTTTACAAAGGCAGAGCTCGGTGGGGCTTTAATTTATGAACTGCAGCTTCCTAAAAGCTCAGGAAAATTGACACCTGGGCTGAGAGGGGAAGCTGCTTTGTCAGGTTTGGTTCATCGTCCTCAAAGCAGAAACGTGAAAGCCCTTCTGGCCATAAATCCTCCAGCCTTTAATAAAAAAGGGCGAGAGCTTTAAAAAAAAAAAAAAATTAAAAAAACCCCCCAAACCCCACAAAACCTGATACTACCATAAAAACAGAAAAAACTTGGAAGCCTCTGGCTTTCCTTCGCCCTGATTAAATGCAGATCACAGGAGGTTTTATGGGTTTTGCAGTGCATCTGGTCCCTGGCATCAATCTTGCGGGGCGCTGGCCGGGCACATACCTGCGATGATGACGGAGTCGGTGCGAGCGGGGCCGAATTTCAATGTCATCTCATGCTTGTGTTTATGAACCGCCAGGTGGTCCTCGTTTGTGAACCTCTGAAATGAAACAATTTAGAAAATGGGGAATAAATGCATTTCGTGTTTTACGGGGCCCGTCCTGTGCTGGGCGTGGGGGGAGACGCGGCTGGAGAGCGATGGCTGCGAGGGCTCCGCGGGGCCGGAGCGGGTGGGCGGCTGGGAAGGGGCGGTGGGAACACGGGGTGCGAAGGGAAGAGCCTCCAGTGGGGGTTCTGGAGGGCGGGGGGCGAGGATTTCTAACAATCTGGGTGTTTAAGCGATGGAGCGAGGCGGCGGCAGCGATGGAAGTGCGGATCCGCGCCACTTGGAATTCTAAATTCCAAAATTCCCACTTTGTTACTGGCTCAGGAAGCGGGAATTTGGTGCAATCGGGGCAACTTTTCCTGTGTGGGGTGAGGCAGAGCCGGCCCCCGCCTGGCAACGCAGCTCCGGAATTTTTATGGAGCAAGGACGGAGCCGACCCTGTGTGGGAGGGGAAGCATCTCCCCCACCCCAAAATTCCACCTGCAGGGAGAAGTGCAGGGTAAACCCCAGCCTTTGGGG
Source organism: Struthidea cinerea (assembly GCA_013397865.1). Taxonomy (NCBI): domain Eukaryota; kingdom Metazoa; phylum Chordata; class Aves; order Passeriformes; family Corcoracidae; genus Struthidea; species Struthidea cinerea. Next base: position 22,937 of record VZTI01003680.1, read on the forward strand.
AGGGTTTGGGGAGGGTAAAAATCCCCCTTGAGGGCTTTGGGGCTGGCTTTGGGGACGGGAACGGCAGACAAAGGGAGGGAGGGAGGGCTGAGGAGACGGGGAGCGAGGCAGGGACGGGGTTAAAGCACAGCCCCATAAAGCCCGAGGATGGATTGCGTCTCTCCTAATAGACTGCGACAAACGGCGGCCGGGGCACGGCACCGCAGCATTTTTATGCACCCAGCAGCACCGGGCTGCTTCCAGAAAAGCGCTGCAGCAGCAGCAGCGGCGGCAGCGGCAGCAGCGCACTCCTGCCCTTTTCCCCTTCCTCCCCTCCCTCTCCCGAGCATCCCAACCCAAACCCACCCAGAGCCACCTGTTCCTGTGGGGCTGCTCGAGCGTGACACCCCACTTCGGGCCTCTTCCCGGCTTTATTTATGGCTCTGTTGTTTTAGCAAATAAATCTGCGTTTTCCGAGCTGAGCAGAGGCAGGGGACGATGCCTCGGTGGCAGGGGACGATGCCTCTGTGGAAGGGGACGAGGGACGATCCCTCGGTGGCAGGGGACACCAAGCCGTGGGGCCCCTCCACACCCAGCCCCTCTTCCCCTCGGCTCAGGGACGAGGGGGTCACACAAAGTGACCTTCAAAGCACTGCTCACAAGGTGCTTTGGCAGCCGCTCGCAATTTGGGCTCGAATTTAAAGAAATCAGAGCTGGTGGGAGAAAAGCCAGGAGGTTTTTGCCCGTGGAACTCCAGGCACAGACTGAGCTCCGTCTTTCCCAGCTCCGCTCCGTAACTAAACCTTAAATAAACCTGAAATAAAATTTCTTGACGATTCGGCCAAAATCTGCCTGATCTGGCAGATCTTTCCTCCGTCTTTCCTCCCCGCAGCTTCCGATCCCTCTGCTGTGCTCCAGCCTCGCCATAAACCCTTTTTTCCAAGGAGCTTTTACAAATCCCGGCGACCCCGAAAGGCTCCCAAACAAAGGGAAAGCGAGCGAGGGAGAATCGGCAGCGCTGGTTCCACATCGCCCCAGAAAGTGCCAGCGGAGGGCCCTGGAAGGGAAGGGACACCCACATTTTCCCATGGTTTTGTCCCAAAATCCCTGGTTTTTATAGGATTCGGCTGCCTGCAGTGGGACATCGGAGGGATGGGGTAAACCGAGGGAAATAAACCCGGGTTTTGTGCGGAGCAGCGGGGTTGGGATGAATATTTAGCAGGCGGGCGGCGTCGGAAATCCTGAACACCAGAGACGGGGAGGGGAAAAAACTAAAAAGATGAAAATTCCCGATTCTCCCACTCCGTTTTGTGCTAAAGAAATGGCATTTTTAGGTCACGCAGGGAAGAGCAAGAGGTGCAGAGCGGGGTCGTGTCTCTCCCAGCAGCCCCAGCCCGGCCTCACCAACGCTGGGTTTATTTTAATCTTTCATTTTCCTTCATTGCCAGATTTTTTTTTTCCCTAATTTTTTTTTTTTTCCCCGGCACTTTGGGTGCGTCGGGCGCGCGTTACAGCTCTATTTAACATCTTTATGTGGGCTCACAGCTCGGGAGCTCTCTCCTTCCCTGCGCAGAAATGCTCACAGACACAATATATCTTTCTCCACACATTTCCAAACGCCGAAACCCAGAGGCTGAGTCTGGCACTTGGGTTCTAAATCATGTCATTTTACACGGAGAGGGGAAGCAGAGGGGGAGAGGAGGGGGGGAGGAGTAGGGAAAAAAAATGGAATGAGTTAAAGCCACAGCACTGGCTTTAATATTTAATCTCCTTCCATCAGCAGCTGACATCCAGCAGGGTTATTTCAGCTGCTATTTTGCGGGTGTCGGAATTAAAAAGAAGATGTTGGCTGTAAAGTCTTTGGGGCGAGGGACAGGAGCAGGGTGAACGCGCTGCCAGCCGGCCCTCGGGGTTTTCCACCCGGGAAAACGGCTGGAACTGCCTCCTGCAGCCCTAAATTTGGCATTTTCCCTCCCCAGCGCGAGGGCCCTGTGGAGCCGGAGCCGCGGCGGCGGTCGGGGTTCGGGGTTCGGGGTTCGGGCTGGATGAACCCGAGGGCGTCGTGGCTCCTTGGAGCAAAGGGCTCGGAGGCCCCTCGGCGTTCGGCACCCGCCGGGCTGTGACAGCTCCGCGGATAAATGTGCTCATCTCCAAGTGCTCACTCAATGGCACACACAGCTTCCAGCTGCACCCACGCGCCCTGGCCCCGGCAGCGCCAGCGCAGCGGGGCTGAGGCCCGGACCCCAGGCAGGCAGGAGGGGCTTTTCCCAGCAGTTTAACTAGCACAACATGGGGAACAAGGGGTTGATTGCTCGGGGTTCGTCCTGATCTTTGGAGAATCTGTGTTTGGTGCAGAGGGGGGTCAGGCGAGCGCCGGAGCTGCCGCAGGATGGGGGATCCTGGAGCAGGAGCTCTCCCGGCAGCTCCAGCTGGTTTTTAACCTTGCCGATGCTGCTCGGAGCCCATCGCCGAGCCCCTCCCCTGGCCAGAGCTCCCTGAGAAACAGCCTGGCCGTAGCTGCAGCAGCGCAAACGTTCCCGGGCTCGCCGTCCCCTGCCGGACAGCCTGGAGGGCTGGAAGGGCGAGGAGCCAACGCCGCCTCCCCCACGCTCATCGCGGGGCGGAATTAACGAGCTGTCAGCACCGGGGAGGCCGAGCCGCTGCTCCGGCTTAACTCCAGCACTGGAGGCACCGTGCCCACCGGGCTGGAGTCACCGTGCCCACAGGGACAGTCCTGACACGGTGGGGACACGAAAGAGAACAGCAGCAGCCGGCACTGGGGTCACCGTGCCCACGGGGACACAAAGAGCAGCAGCAGCCTGCACTGCGGAGCGGGAGGGAAATGGTGCAGTGCGCGCACGAGCTGAGCTCAAAGGCACCGGCTTTAAACGCAGCCACCCTCTGCGTCCGGGTTTCGCTTCCCAAATCCATCCTTGCGCTCCCCACGGGCTGGCGTGAGGGGCTGGGGATGGCCTGGGGTCTGCCTGGCTCTGCTGGCCCAGCCTGGGCGAGGGGCAGGGCACCCACGGGGCCGGGAGGGGAGCAAGGCCACGGCCCTGGGGGGGTTGGACCTCCTGGCCCCATCCCAGCCCGTCCTCCCTGCTCCCGGCCCGCTGCCCACAGCCCATCCCTCGGACTCGATGGACTTCCAGGCTGCACAGACATTCCCTGTCCATTTCCAGACTACACAGACATTCCCTGTCCATTTCCAGGCTGCACAGACGTCCCCTGCCCCTTTCCAGGCTGCACAGACATTCCCTGTCCACTTCCAGGCTGCACAGACATTCCCTGTCCATTTCCAGGCTGCACAGACGTCCCCTGCTCGCTCGGCACAAGCGCGGGGTAGCTCAGGCGGGGTCGCGGTGCCCCGGGGACCCCAGGGTGGCTGTCCCAGGGTGAGTGATGTGACCCCCGGTGCTGGCTCGGGGCCGGGCTCCATCTCCCCCATCTCCCAGCTGAGCAATGCCGGGATAATTCCCTCCCTGGCTGGGCGGATTAATTCGCTAATGTGCCTAAAGTGCCCCGATTCGGGAGTGATTCATGGCTGGAAAGGCCGGGGGGAACATCGCAATTATCCGAGGCCCATTTCCATGGGAAGGGAGGTGTCGGGATGAGGAGGGAACGCCGCAAAGACTTGTTGGTTTGGGAGAATTCAAAAACGCACGGACAGATTTTGTCTCCTTTCCACACTCACGGGAGACAAGAGGCACAGATCTGGGAGCCGTCTGCCCCCGGAGGGTCCCCGGTGGTGCCCAGCAGCTTCCAGAGGAGCTCGGAGCCCGCCGGGAAGCTCGTGGTTGTTTTCCACGCAGCAGCCGCGGTCACCGAGCGCTTCTGGAAGGTGCCGGCGGCTGGAGCAGGGACGGGAAGCGGCTCCCGATCCCCGGTCCTGACGGAGGATGAAGGATGAGGGGGGAAGGTTAAGAAGGATCAGCTCAGGAAGGAAAACCAGACCGGGAATCGCGCTTGGAGAGCTCGGGCTCCACAGCGGGGTCGTTTTCCACAATCCAGGGAAAAGCTGGAGGAGAGGAAAAGCTGGGAGAGGTGACCCCCCACCACCCCCGGCAGCTCTGCCGCGTCCTGCTCCGCACCGGGATGCCCAATCCCGAGCATCCCGTGCCTTTCCCGAGCCACAGGCAGCAGGAAAAGCCAATTCCCGCTGGCTCCGTGAAACCGGGAAGGCTCCAGGCAGCTCCAGGCAGGAAGCCCTGGGTGCATTTTGTGCCTTTCCCCCCCCTGCAGCTGCCCCCAGCTAAAACTGCAGCGAGATTTAAACCCTGAAATGTTATTTTTGGCTCTGGCGACTCCAGGGACCCTGTGGCTCTGCCTTTCCCTTTAAAATCCTGCTCCCTCCTGCCCCGTGATTGATTCCCGGTCCTTCCTCGTGTTAAAAAAAAAAAAAAAA
>VZTI01003680.1:27577-50346 GCA_013397865.1 Struthidea cinerea
TGGGATTTTTTTCCCTTTTTTTTTTTTTTCGCGGAAATTTTTTTTTTTTTTTTTTTTTTTTTTGTAGGATACTCCCCAAACTTCCCTGCAATTTACACAAAGAGTTAAGCGGGTTCTGGATCCCACCCCATCCCACCAATCCTCCTTGGCCAGAAGGGCAGAGCATTTAACTGGGAGTAGGTAAATAATTTAATTTACATTTCTATGGCTTCGCTTATCCCAAAGGGCTTCTGAGGCACGCGCCCCTCCTGGAATGCAGGTGTTTGGGCAGGGGGGGCAAGGAACCATCTGGCTGAGTACGTGAGGAACCAAGGACGTCCGGGGCAAAATCCTCCAGAAACTCCGGATTCCACGTCCCCGTTTTTGTTTTCCCCTTGGATTTCAGTCAGATCTCCCGGGTGGGAGCAGACACGAACGCCACTGAGCAGAGCCGGGACGGAAATGCAGGAACGGGGTTATCCCGGTGGGGTTTGACCCGGGTTGTTGGGCACCACTCACCACCAAAGCCAAGGAGCCTCCCCAGGTCTGGGCTTCGGGAGAGGGGCGCAGGGAGGGAAGGAGCAGACAGAGGAGTTGGGCTGTGGAGCACCTGGGACGGGAACGGCACCGTGGTTTGCCCTGGGCGCACAGCCCAGGAGCCCCGGGAGGGCTGCGGCAATTGCAGCCCCAATTCCCTCCGGGCTGGAATTACAGGGATATAAACCCAAACCGGCTCCCAAATCTCCACTGAATGAGAGCAGGGAGCGTTTCCTGCGGCACCGACCCCGCTCGGGGGGGACGGAGCCCACCCCACAGAGCAGAACCCTAAAACCCGGCGGGGACAAAGCCCGAGCAGCGCCGGGTTCCGGGAATGCAGCGATCCCCGCCTTCCACACGGTGGAGCATTCTGAAGTGCCGCTTCCCCTTCGATGCGAGCGCGGGTGATTAAAAGCCGTGTATTAATTACTGCTGCCACAGGAATTAAGGGGAGAGGCCCCGCGGTAATTAACGGGGTGAGCGAGGGGGTGGAGCGGCCGCGGGAGCGTCAGCGGCTCCAGAGCCCGAGCCCGGCGCGTCCCTCGGGATCGCCGGCTCTGGATGTGAATCATTATCGCAGCCCCGCTCGACTCCCGGCAGCGCCGCACTTCTCGCTGTGACCTTGGGCAGCCATCGATCGATCCCCGCCGCCCGCGGCTCGCAGAGCCCATGGAACGGGAAAAGGCTCCGTCCCTCCCGGCGCGCTGCGAGCGGAGCGGCTCCGGAGCCGCGCTCCGAACCCAGCCCCGTAACAAAGGCAAGCGCGGCCCCCGCCCCGGCGGATTCCCCGGGAGCTCGGCGTCCTCCTCCCGGCTCCGGAGGCTGCGAACAGGGACCGAGCGCGGGATGCGTGGAATTCCTGCCCTACAGAAGAGAGCGGCCGGGCCGAGCAGCTGCGCGGCGTTGCAGGAGGAAAATTAGGAATTATCGGGAATTATGCGGCTGCTGGTGGGTTTTCGGGGGGCACTGCTCATGTGGAGAGAGAATCGTGAGCCCCTGGTAGAAAAGACAGGGTGAAAAAAGAGAAAAAAATAAATGAATAAATAAAATCCCCCTCCAAGGCTTCAGCTCTTCCTGCTGTCCCCTGATGCTCACTCAGTGTCACCCTCCTGTCCCGGACACCCGACAGCTCCTGAAGGAATAATCCGGGAGCTTTTCCCAGAGTTTTATCCCCCAGCAAACAAACAAACGGGGGGGATTTACAGAGTGCGAGCGAAAGAATACCAGGAAACTCCATCCCTGCACAGCCCAGGAACAAGAATGGAAGTGTAAAAATAATTAAATCCAAACTGGAGTCCATGAATTTGCCGTGTCTCCGTGCCCCAGGAGGCTGCGGAGGGATCGGAAAACGCTTCTGGAAAGGGGCCAAGACTGGCACGGCCGGGAGAGGCTTCGGCAGCAGGTGGGACCCTGGGATGAGCTGCTCCCATTCCCTGCTCCCTGCCAGGCCTGCATCCCCGAATTCAGTGGGAATTCGGGGTGAGGGCAGAGCCCTGCAGCCCACGGGGCCCCTGAGCCATAGAAAAGGGCAAAAGGGAAACTGAGGCAGAACGGAGCCAAAGGCTGGATTTGGGATGCCCCTTGTGGATTTGGGATGCCCAGGGCGGTGTGACAGGACAAGGGGCTCGGGCGGTGCTGTGGGAGCAGCTCCTTCCCGTATTTACCCCGGGAGGAGCCCGAGGGCTCCAGCCCAGCCCCTTCCCGGCCATTCCCAACCCCATTTCCCCAGGGCTGGCGGGGGGGAGGTTCCATTTGGTGGCTGTCCCCTCGGAAGAGGCCCCGCACCACCCCCCTGCACTCACCATTGTCTCAGAGCTCCCTGAAAAGCGACCCTAAAACAAATCCTAACACAAAGCTCGGCTCCAAGGGGATCCGGCTCTGCCCGTGCCGGGCTGGAAGCGCCAGCGTGACTCAGCCTTGACCTTGGAACACCACCACAATCACACGGAGGATGCCACGGCCCCATTCAGCTTTTTAGGGCCCTGGAATGGTGATTTCCTTCAATTCAGCGTAATATTGGGAATGTGCCCACCCATTCACGGAGCGCGAGCCGCTGCTGATGGCTTTATCGCCCGGAAAAGGGGTTTTTGTGGATTTATCTCCTGGGGAAGCTCCAGCAGCAGCAGCAGCTGCCTGGGAAGGGCAGCAGGTCAGATGCAGAGAATTCAGGTCACTCAGAGCTCTGGGGTTTGTCCCCTTTAATGGTGGCGTGGAGGGAAAAGCTGCGGGGAAGTGCGGACCCACGGATCCCGGGCACGGCTTAAACACAGCCCAGAAACAGGGAGAGGGAATTCCTGAAGGGAGGGACAAAACAGGGGGGCAAACTGAGACTCGTGGATCCTTGGGAACAACAGGAAATGAGCTGCAGAAATCCCAGGGGATTCCCTCCGGGCTGCCCAGGGGAGCTGGGGATGCCCCGTCCCTGGAAGTGTCCCAGGCCAGGCTGGGACGGTGGAAAGTGTCCCTGCCCCTGGAACGAGTCCTGTCCTCGCACCCCTCCTCACCCATCCCTATTTCATGGAGCTTTTCCCAGAGCTCCATGTTCCACCCTGCAGTTCCCTTCATTTTCCTCACTTCCAAAGCACCAAAAATCTTCCGGTGGTGCCATCCTCAATCCGTGTATGAAAACTCATTTTCGTGCCTCCCCACGCCTCTCCCTGGAGATTTTGGCCAACCTGCAGCTCCCTTCCCTCCTTTCCTGCCCCTGCTTCCCACATCCAGCCGCATTCCCGACTCCTGCCTGCGCCAAGCCGTCAGCACTGCGGTAATTAAAGCTTTTAAAAAAGGAGAGGAGCAGCAGCAGAAAAAAATCGGTGTTTGCCTCTTTTTGCCTCTCGGAAGAGCCACCTGTTTTATCGGAACGGGGATTTATGGGCACATTAACGCGAAGCTGCTGCTCCCACCCTGATGAGGTTCTCAGTGACCCTCTTCTCCCCGGAGATTTATGATTTCTCCCCGCACACTCCCATGCCTGACTCCATCCTGCAGCTCCTGGATCCCTCTTTCTTCCCCCAAAATCGGCTTTCAGAAGGGGCTGAGTTTTCCCAGCTGGTGGGGTCAGGTTTTTGTGGCAGAGGCTCCTTGCCTTTATCCCATTTTTTTCCATGAGGGAACTCACACCGGGAGGTTTGAGCCGACCCCGTGATGGCATCAGGCTCGGGGAGCAAACATTGACACGATCCCGACAAAATTCCCAACAAAAGCTGGAGCCTCCCAGCTGCACTTTGCTCCCAAATCCCCTCCTGGCTACCCCAAACCCTTCCCCCTGCAGCCCCCGATAAAACCGAGCGGATAAAATCCTCAAGTGCCCGGAAAACCTTTCCCAGCAGCTTCCCCCACATGCCAGGGCAAGGTGAGGATTCAGTGATGTGGAAACACAAAGCCAAGGTCACCAAAATCGCATCCTTAAGGGGTCTGAGCCATTTTTCCCGCCCACGTTTCGGGCTGCAGGTAATAAAATCGCACACGGAGCAAAACGCATTGAAATTCTCCTCCGGAGCTCTGTGAACGTCGCGGTTTGCAGCAAACGCCAGCCAAGCCTCGGATAAGGAGACAAGAGAGGCAGAGGTTCTAACACCAAACCACGAGCGGGAATCGCCTCCCCCAGCCACAGAGCCACGGGCCGGGGCGAATTCCCAAATTCCCGGTGTGGGGAATGAGCAGGCCTGGCTCAGGAGCAGGGTTAGAAGGGAACTGCAGCGGTGCTGCGGGGCAGGGAGAGCTCATTCCCAAATCCCCGGCACTGCAGGGCACTGGGAAGGGCCCACACCGAGTCCCGGGTGCTCCGGGGCACCGGGAGCCCCTCCCGCGGTGCCTCTGCCGGTGCCCGGGTGGCAGCAGCAGCAGCGGGGACGGGCGGGAGTCCCACAACAAAAGGGAAGGGAAAGGAAGGGAAGGGAAGGGCAGAGCCATCACGGGATCGGCTCCTGCGAGCGCTCCTTTGGGTGCTTACTCTCACAAATGAGGGGTTTTGGAGACGGAACCGCTCACCCCTCGTCCGGAGCTGAATGGGTTTGAGCAGCCAGGGCTGACGCTCTGAATTCCCGACGATTATTCCGGTGACCATAAAACCCCCCCTGTCCACGCCAGCCCCGCCACGCCCCTGCCTCCCGCCTCAAACCGCAGCCACGCACACATTCCCCGTTTATAAATATCCCGGAGGGAAGCGGCCAAAGCCCTCCGCCGGTGTCCCGGGGGCGATCCCAGCCCGACCCCCGCCCGAGGGTTTTGTTCGGCAGCGCTGAGATGCGCCCGCAGCTCGTCGTGCGCTGCCGCAGAGCTCCCCCAGCCCAGCCCAGCCCAGCCCTGCTCGCACAGTTCTTTATTGTCTGCATCTTTATTCCCAGGGGGAATTTTAGGACTTTAATGTTTTTATTGTTTTAATCCGGCATATAAAAAAGAAAAAAAAAATCACTTGAGCACGACAGCTGGGCCGAGCGCTCGGAAGCCGCGGTGCTTAAGCAGGTGTTAAACACGCGCTGCTGCTCCGAGATTTAGGGAGGTTTGAGAGGGGCGGGATGAGCCCGAGCCGAGCTCAGCCTCTCCTGCCCCGCGTTTCGCTTTTCTGCCGCTCACCGCGAACGCGCTTCGGCCAAAATTCAACCCGAACGCGGGCGGGGCTGACCCCGCTCTCTGCCTTCGGGACGCGCGGGGGACGCCTGAGCTGGGCCCGGGGTCTGGTCTTTGAGAAAAAGCCCCAAAGGTGCTTTTTTCCCTCTGCTGACCCCTCCATGCCCTGCCCTTTGTGCAGGAGCATCGCCAGCCCGGAGCATCCACCCCGCTGCTCCCGGTGCTTCCATGCCCCCTGTATCGACCCTCAACGGCCCGACCCGAATTCCGACCCTGAGGAAGGTTCTCACACAGAGCAGCGAGAAACTGAGGGGCAAAATGTGAGCCCAGAACGCCCGAAAGTGTAAAAAAACCGCCTGAGTTTTCTCTAGAAATACAGGAATTAAAGGTGGTTTTCCACCCTGCTCCCAACATTTCCGGCCCCCGGGCGCTCCGGACACGCTGTGTCCTGTTTGCCCGTGCTCCAGCATTCCCAGTATTCCCGCTCCCAGCGCCGGGAGAGCCGCATGGATCCCGCGGCTGCCGCAGAGGGGCGGAGCGGCCTCCGCCAGCCAACAAAGCATCCTGTGGAGGAAAAGGGAGGATTTCAGCTGCCAGAGCCGCGCCGAGCCCGGGCTGGGCTGCGACCGAGCAGGGAAGCGGCTCAGGATTCAAACCCCCGATTATTTGGGTGTTGAAATAAAACCAGGGCACAGGGCGGGGTCCAAAACCTTCGAGTCCTCCATCCCACAGAACCCCTCGACACCACCGGGGAAGGGGATAAAACCCCAGGCACATTCCCCCACCTCCAGCTTGGTTTTTTTTAATCCTTAAGTGACAGCTTGGCTGGATTTTACACAAGAAGTTTACAAAAAATCCTGCAAATTCGGGCACCTTTTGAGGGCTGGATAAATCCTTTTCCTTCCCAGCCTTATCCCTGCTGCGATGCTGATTCCGGGATATCCACGATGCCGATAACGAGGTCTTTGTCAGAGCTGCTGCTCCGAGGAATAAGTGATTTGTTCTTGCAGTAAAATAAAAAGGATTTACAATTGTCTCAGAGCAGCAGGCAGGGAGCGAGCGGGGCTTCAAAACCAAACAGCCTTGACTTCAAAATACCGCGTTTAACACTGGGAAATATTGTACTTGCCAGGAGAACACCCAGAGCTCAGAGGAGGGAGGAAGAGCTCCAGCCCTGAGGATTCGGCAGCTTTGGTGGCAGCTTTGGTTGCACTTTAAGACCCCTCCCTCCCTTCCCCAGCAACCTCCCACCCTCCACGCTCAGAGCCCCATTTCCACGGGTTTTAGGGGGGACAAATCACAGGTTCTGCAGTTCCTGGCAGAAACCAGCCCAGGCCCAGCTCTGAGCCGCGCTCAGGCTCCAGCTTTGGGTCAGAGCAGTTTTCTGCTCCCCCCCGAGCACCAGAAATGCCCGAGCCTGGCTCAGCCCCTGGCAGCACAATTTGCATTTCTGGGACAGAGCTCCAGGTGAGGGCTTGGCCCAGCTCACTGCTCACAGCAGAGACTCCGTGCACGTCAAAGTCCCTTAAAGCCAAACAAGGAGCCACCCCCTGTGAGGGCACGGCCGAGCTCCTTCTGGGGGGATTTCTGCAGCCCTGATCATGTTCCCAAAAAAAAAGAGAAACCCTCCCTCCTCATTCCCTGCTGCTGCGGAAAGTGGAGACCATCCCATTAACTGGGAACAGCAAGGCTCAGCAGAAAAATACAAACCCCAAATAAATCAGAAATTTAAATCGTTAGAAACCTGGCGGGGTCTGAGGAGCTCCAAACCCAGCTCAAGGATGAATAGCAAACCCTGAGTAAAGCCCTGAGTAACGGCCATGAATGCAGGGGTTGGGATGCTCCCCTGGGATGCTCTCCTGCAGCCAGGGCAGGGAATGCTCCTCCTGCCGCCCTCGGGACGTGCCCAGGAGCTCCCCACCCACACAGACCCATGCTCACATCCCCGGCTGCTCCTCTGGAGCCCCGTGCTGGCACCCGGCCCCTCTCTCCTGATTATTTACGGCTGCCGAGTCTGCACGTCCCCCTGGCAGAGCAGAGGGCTCCACAGCCCGGCTGCCCTGGAAACGGCCCGGCGCCTTCCCCCGGATCCTGAGCCACCCTGGGGGCAGTGGCACCCTGAGGCCGGGGCCACCCTGAGGCCGGGGCCACTCTGCCCTGGCCGGAGGCCACCCTGGGGTCAGGACGGAGCCGTGCATCCCTCGGGAAGGGAGCAGGGAGAAGCCGAGCGAGGGCTCTGCTGCAGAAAAGCCTTTCCTGCAAGGACACTGCGGCGCGGAGCTTCCCGGCTCATCCCGGCTCCCCAAGAGCCCTGAAGGCTGGGGCAGTGCTGGGAACACCAGGGCAGCGATCCCACGGCTCCTGTCACCGCTGAATCAGCCCGGGGGGGCCGGACCCCTTTTCCTGCACGGAACGAGCGCTGAAATCCGTGTCTGGTGCCTTCCAGAGCCGCAGGATGCGCGGGAAGCCAGCGGCTCCTCTGGCACCCGGGCTCCTGGTGGGAATTTGGAAAGCTGTCCGGCCCCGTCTCCGCGTGACAGACGAGGGTCTGCGGCCCACACGTGCTCCCACTGCAGAGCAGCGCCGGCGTTCCAAGAACTGCCAAGGAACCCCAGCCAGAGGAATGATAAAGATTTTAACTTACAGGAAATGCTGCTATTAAATAATATTTAAGTCTTAATTATATTTTAAACCAGCCATTTTAGAAAAAAAGAAGTTCTATTACGGTGCTTTTGTAGTTAAAGGTCTGTCAACATTTCCATTTTAAACCTTCATTTCTAGGGGGTTTATAATTTGGCCATAAAAATTCATTCTAGGCTGGAACTTGGCAAACAGGGGCTCAGCCTAGGAGCAATATTTTTTATTATCCAATTTGGTTTAAATTGGTTTGGCCGTTTTTAAGTTATAGGAGTGTAAAAAATAAACGTTTACTGGTTTCAGATGCCTTCTCAAGCTTATTATTATTCAAAATTAGCCTTCCCCCTCCCCACCTCCAAAAATACCTTGGGCGAGAGGTGGGAGAGATCATTGGGCTCTGCTGACAGTCCAGGAGTTACGGCTCAAATTAATTCCCTCCTTTTCCTGCCAACAACTGAAGAGTTCCTAGAGCCAGCCCCGCTCCCGTGCGGAGCCATTCCGGCCCTGCGAGGCCGGGAGTTCGTGCAGCATCTGCCACTCGGTGCAGGTCCTGCAGCTGCCCGGGCCTTGGGCTGCCATCAATAATTAACTCCGAAACCTGCATTCCTGGGAAACCGCGGGAGACCCGGGCACGAGATGGTCCTCGGCAGGGTTTTCCATCGGCTCCCAATAAAAAGCTGCAGCTGGGCAGGAGCCGGGGGTGGGCAGCGAGGAATTCCTGAGCGCAGAGCTCCAGGTTTTCCCTGGGTTTCAACAGCGGAGCGGGAGGTTTATGGATCAGCCTCCAGACCCACCTGGGTGCTGTAGGGACGCGGCTGCGACGTGTCCCCGCATGCCAAGCGCGGCCGAGGGGGGGGCTGCGGCCCAGCACGGAGAAAAGGAGGATTCTGCCCCTGCTCCACCGTTAAATTCCAGGGGTTTTGTGTTACCATCCGGCTGGCGCAGGGAGGGGCAGCAGCAGGGCTCGGGAGGGACTTCGGGGCTCGTGGGGGGAGGTTTGGCCCTGCCTGGGGCACCTGCCAGGGCTGGAGGTGGGATGGGAGCTGCTCTGGGACACCCAGCCCTGGGCTTGGGGACAGAGAACACCCAGCCCGCCTGGTGTCCGGGTCACCTGGGGGTCCTGGGCCTGGGGGGGCATTTTTCCCCCCTCTCCACACCCTGTAACGGGAATAATCCACGTTGGTTTGGATTAACAAGCCCCAAACCCCAGCTCAGCCAATGGCAGGAGCGTTTGGGGCCTCATCCATTACTGGGCAATGGAGATTTAAGGGATAATGGTCGTGGCAGCAGCGTATACACAGCAATAAACTGCTTTTGAGGTTGGTTAAATGCCAAGTGATGCTGAGGCCTCGACGCCATAAACATTATTTCTATTATATGACAAGATAAGAGGATACAATAAACCTGCGAGAAGGGGAAAAAAAAAATCATTTTCTGGCCCGGTGCAAAGTTCTGGGCTCGGCATTTCCTGGACGCTGCTCAAGGCAGCACCTCCGTGCGAGGGTTCGGGGGGATAAATGGTAAATGAAGGGGTTTAAACAGCAAACGATTGTCTGAGGAAATGGCCTGGATAACTGGAGCTCTGGAATTAGGGCCGGAGGGATGATTTGTGTGCCTTGTAAAAGGGAAATGCTGCGCAGGGAGGGAGGGAGGGCTGGGCACGTCGTGCTCCCTGTTAAATATATCCAATATTCCGGTCCTGCCGTTAGTTCGGGCAGCAGGAGCGGCCACACAGTTTCATTAATGAGGATATTCCTCCATGAGGGTGCTTTGGAGAGCCTGGAGCATCCCAAAGCCTGCAGGGTTGGTGTCTGCTGGGTCCCTGAGAGGGTTTGAGGCCGTTTCCCAAAGGGGGAGATGGAGCCAGACATGGAGAAACTTCCCTGTGGCTCCTGAGGCAGCAGCTGGAGCTCTGGGTGCCCTAATGAGCTGAAGGTTTAATTCCCTAATTAACGAGGAGGAGTTGTCCCACTGCACAGAGCTTGGGAACAGCTCCTGATTCCAACAGCAATGCCCAAATTCCCTCAAATTCCCCTGAACCTGAACATTTAATTCCCTAATTAATGAGGTGGGGCTATCCCAGTGCCCACACCTCGGGAACCCTCCCTGCCCCTCAGCACTCGGAGCGGCCGCAGTCTGGAGGTCTGGGGGGTGACGAGCAGCACACACCAGCCCCTATCGATTTCAGCGCACGGATTCAAGGGAATCCTCGCTCCAGGCATCCCTCTGCGCCTTCCCGAGGCATTCCAGCGCCAGGGCCTGATCCAGCTCCCTGCTGCCCTTCCAGGGGCAGGGGCAGCTTTGCTCCCTCTGCTCAGAGAGCTGCAAAAGGGGAACTTCGCCACCTGTCCTCGCGGGAAGGCGCCGGGCGCGCGACCTTGGGCGCGGAGTCTTTTTCCACGGCACGTTCCGAGTCAGCTGCGCCAGCCCGGCCCGGCCGCTGGGAAGCGATAGCTGGGAGAATCCCAAAATAACCCCCCCTGCAGCCCTGGCAACCCCAAACATGTTTACAGCCCGCTGCACCCCCGGCCGCGCGGGGCTCACGCACACAGATCTGCTCGGCTATTCTGGGTGCCCTCTTCCCCCTCCTCGCTGCCCGCGGCAGCTTTTCCTGCATGGAAACAGGGAAAAAAGGGAGGAAAAAGGGTTTAAGGCCTCAGAGATGGGGCTGGTGTCGGATACAGAGGGAAGGAAGCAGCTGCTGCAGCAAAGAATTAAATGGGAAGCAAAATAATTTGATTTTTAACTTTACACTAAAGGGGGGATCAGTGCTGGTTTCACAGAGTTCCGTTTGGTTCTGCCAGTCCCTCTCCTCCTCCCATCCCAGTGAGCATTGGAGGAGGCTGATCCCGAATTCCAGGGAGCAAAAAGGGGACTGGGCACCTTGTCCCGCTGCGCCAGCCCAAGGGACACCCAGGGGCCCATCCCGGTTTGCTCAGGTGGCACCAAAACCAGAGGGCACCCCTCAAAAACAGGGATCACCCAGGAAGCTCAGCTCAGCCAGGATCGGCTCTGGATGGGGTCTAAGGGGTGAGCAGGACTCGGCAAGGCTCTGAAACCTTCGGGGTGGGGCTCAGGTGCAGCACAGGGGACAGAACCCCACAGCAGGACAGCGGGATTTCCAGTGGGAGCTCTGTGGGTTCTTAAGGGATGACCCAGTCCAGGAAACGCCTGGAATTCCGCAGGGAGCATCCTCTGCCCTACAAACCAACCTGAACTCCACCCCCAGCCTGGAAATCAGGCCCCACTTTCCCCCAACCAGCAAAACCCATTAACCACCCTCAGAACCACCTCAGCCAGGGCCGTGGCGGATTCTCCGCCCCTGGAAGAGTCTCCCATCGAGCCGGGCTGGATCATCCCGTCCCATCCCTGCTCTGCCCTGAAGGACGTTCCGGGAAAAGCACGCGCGAGGTCAGGCTGGATCCCCATGAATCATCCCGCTCGGAATTACCAGGATTCCAGCATTTCCATATTAACATGAAGAATTGTCAGAATTACCCATAAGCAGCAGGCTGGAACAGCCAGAGGAGGAAGCAGCCACCTTTAGATGTCATTTGTGGGAGATTGTGGGAGATTAAATTTAAATACATTGTTGTTTGCCTTAATTGCTTGTTTGAAGCCGGTTTTAGGGCCGTGTGATTGAAGGGCTCACACCATTAAGTGCTCAAACACAGCTAATACATTTTATAAATGGCCTGCACAATTTCACAGGCAAAGAAGTTTCAGATAAAAAGCAGCCTCCAAAAAAAAGGAAAAAAAAAAAAAAGGCAAAAGGAGGAAGTTCACCTGCAAGGGGGGAGGGAAGGACCTGGGTGAGGCTCCTGCCAGAACGACCAGAACGCTGGGAAACCCTAAATATGTGGTTTGGAAGTCCCCAGGAGTTCCCAGATGAGGGTTTTGACCCATTTTTGTGCTGTGAAAAGAAACAGCAGCACGGATCCCTCACAGGATGCTCCCTGGGGATGCAGAATCCTCTAATTTCAGTTAAAGCCCCACAGGAGGCACGGAGGAATTAAACAAACTGAAGAACTGGACACACACAGGGGCCTTGGGATTGATTATCGTTCCCAAACCCATCCCAAACCAATCCCGGTTTTGCAGCCAGGAAAGCAGGGTGAGCACATCACTCAGTGTCTGACTCAGAGCCACAATTTCCCCCCAAAAAAGGCATTTTGAGGACCCAGTGTTTCAGAACAGAGATTTGAGAACAACCCCAAATCCTGCTGGGCTCTGCACGGGGCTGCACTTCCAGGGCAGCCCCAGCTTCCAGCAGATCCCATTAAATCACCGGGAATTCCCTGATCCCCCAGTTCCAAGGGCCAGAGAGCCCCTGAGCTCAGCTTTGGGACGGCACCATTTTCCCTGGAAATGAAAGGAAAACGGGATGGGGAGGTGTGACTGGAGGATTATGTGCCTCCTTCACCCCTCTCATCCCGGGAAACTCCGCAGCGGCTCCAGGGACGAGAAGTTCACACTGGGTACAGAAAAAACCCCATCCCAAAATAGCGTTTTGGGGACATTTTACCGCAGCCCATCACCTGTCACATTCCCAGCTGCTCCAGAGGAGCAACTCCGGAGCCTCCTTGCCCTGGAGGGGTTTGGATCCATCCTTTGGGAGCGGAATTAGCAGGAACAGGCCCGGGGGAGGTTGAGTCACAACAATCAGCCCCCAAACCACGCAGGGTTTGCTGAGAGCTGAAGCTCATAACCAGGATTTACACCCTGCAGATCCCAGGACCTGCCTGCCTCCCGGGATCCCACAGAACGGCGGCTTGGAGCGCTCTGGCTCCGGGACAGAACGGCCCAAATCCCGCGGGATCGTACCTGTCCGCAGCCCGGGGCGCTGCACGCGAAGGGCCTGTCGTCACCCATCCTTCACAGCAGTCTGAGGGCAGAGAAGGGGAGAGAAATTGTTAAACGAGCCCGAAGATCCCCACCAGCACCAGCAGGAGCTGCCCCTCTGCTGGGATGTCGTTTATCAGCCCAGGGATAGGAATTGTTCCAGCCCGGGTTTAGGATTTGAGGGGGTTTTTACAGCTGGAAAGGAACCTGGAAAGGTGTGGGAACTTCCCTGGGCTCCCAGCACGGCCCAGAGCGCCACGGGAGCTTCTGCAGCTCGGCGTCACCTCCTGCAAGGTGGGGACAACGCTCAGCCCCTGCGGAGGAGCGGCAGCAAAACCCCCCCAGCACGGCCTGATCCGCCCTCCTGGGGTATTTACAGGATCAGGGAACATCCTGGGATCCACGAGGATCCTTGAACCCAGCCCCAGGATCCCCCGCACACAAACAAATCAGCAGAGACAGTGGCAATCCGCAGGAAAACAAAGTGCGAGCGAGCAGCCGTCAAATAAATCCACGGCCTCTCTCTGCACCGGTTATATTTTCAATGGGAGAGAACTAAAATTTGTCATTTAATTAATTAAGGGATTATAGGAGTGGTGCTCCGTTTTACAAGGCAATAATCGGGCTCCCCAGTGGGTAAACTACAAGGCTGATGGCAGGGGCAGTTTATCACAGATTACAGCCAAGGATAACAAAACACTCACTCCTATTATGCTACAAGTGAAGCTGTTCTTATTAATAAAAAATAAGAGTAAATAAAGCAAACCCCCCCCTCTCCAATCTCAAATTCAAGAAATAACGGCTCCCTCCACCCACTGATACTTTTACAGCAGGATTCTAAGAAGCTGTCATAAAGCAGATGCTCCCTGGTCGGGGGGTTGCTGTGGGAACACGCTCGGGGCTGCTCCGTGGGGCTTCCAGCACCTCCTACTCTGGGCTGGGAGATGCCAGGAAGGGACCCGGAGCTCGGGGGGAGAAGGGTTCTGCACTGGCAGCCCCGAGGGTGGGGAGGGAGGGTTGGTATTTTTAGGAGCTGTGTGAGAAAGAGCTCCGAGAATGCGGCTGGGGGAGCGGCAGGAGCGGCCCCTCCTGCTCCCGGGGAAAAGGGATCAATGAGCTGCTTAGAATGAGAGAAATTGGTTATTTTCCTGCTGCAGGAGGTGAATTCCCTCCCCTCAGCCACAGCGGCAAGACCCAAAGGGTGACGAGAGATGAGCTGTGATACCACAGAAACAGAGGCAGAGACATCCCGGGCTGGGTCTGGGTTTGTGTCTGGATTTACGGAGCCAAACCCCGGGGTCTGTGCAAACAGGAATGGGGACAAACGTCCCTGTCGCCAGTGGCACGGCCTGGCAGCCGAACCCCTGCCCAGCCCAGGGGTCACAAAGGCACCCAAACATCAGGAACGGCTCCAGCAAAGCCCCAGAAGTGACACAGGGCACAGACCTGACCTCACCACCAGCACGAGAGTGCCGGGCTCTCCCTGCCTCGTATTTGCGCATTTGCCAAAGCTCTCTGAGGAATCCAAGCAGCAGGAAAACCATCCTGCACCCTGTGGCACCTCGGCTGCCTCCCAGAGCAGGACAAAAACCAGAACTGGGACAAAACACAGCGCTAAAGCTCGGTTTCCTTGAGCTGGAGTGCCAGGAGGATCCTCTCATCCCTTAGAGCGAGATTTGGCTGCTGGCTGGCTGCGGAGCACGAGTGGCGCGTCCACACGGGTGCTCAGATTTATGTCACATTTAGCCAGGATAAATTGCGTCCATAAATTCCGTCCTTAAGAAGAGGACGAGTGAGGAGCTGATTGGATGCTGGGAGCACATTCCCGGCCCTCTTCCGGCAGCCCTGGGACGATATTTCACTGTTTTGATGGGTTTTAGCACGTTGGATATGGCCAGGGAAGGAGGAAATGCATGGAGAGATTGGTCACACAGGGTTGGGGGAGCTGAGGGGAATTTTCACCCAAAGCAGGCCTGGATAGGGATTCTTCCCTCTCCTGACCACACAAATCACCTGGGGCTGGCTGGAAATGACCCAGAGCGTGTCCCAGCCCCCTCAGAGCCCCTTTCCTGCAGCCCCTTCCCCAGAGCCCGGAACAGAGCAGGAGCACTTGACTCGCTGCTGCAGGAATGCTGGTGCCCAACTCTCGCATCTGGGCCTTGCAGGACTGGCAGGAATGCTCCGGATCCCAAAAAACACTCAGAGGGATGCAGACACTGTTCTGGATTGGGTTTGCCAGCAGGGATCCCTCTCCAGGACAGATCCCTCTCCAGCGCTCTCTCCTCCACCAGCACCACCACATTTCTGGGTTATGCCCGTAAATCACGAGGATAAACTTTACATTAATGTGACCACAAAATTAAAGCTGAGGGCTGCACCAACCCTGAACCAAAACCAGCAGAGCTGCGAGAGCCGCCTCCTAAAAATAGGCTCAGACTGAAGAGGCACAAAAGCACGCTGCTGACAGAGTCCCTGGGCTGAGATCCGGGCAGAGCCGAGTGGGAATGAGCTGCAAAATGAGTCAGGGGGAAGGAAATCGCTGGAGAGAGGGACACCAAGGGACAGGCTGTGCCCAGGAAAGGGGCAGAGAGGGGCAGGAGGGGAGGCAGCGACCATCGAGCCTCTGGGCAGGAGTTCCTGGAGCCGTTCAGGTCCCAGGCAAGGCTCCCGTGGCTCCCTCACCCCTCAGACCTGCAGCTTCCAGAGCCTGGATGGAGCAAAAGGAACAACTGGGGACATTTCAGCATTGGTTTGACAACGGTGCTGAGTGTCCCGGTCCCACGGGAGCAGTGTGGGGGAAAGGCAGACACAGGACAGGGTGAACAACTGCTGCTGCTGGGATTGCTGCCACCCAGCACCCCAAAAAGGGCCCCACAGGGGCTCCGGGGTGAGGGAGGCACCCGGGATGGGCACAAGGGAAGCCTGGATGGTTCGGTGCCACATCGCCGAACGCCGGCAGGACAGGCACTGCGGGGATCACCACAGCTTCACCCTGAAAGGATCGGTGCAGACACAAAGCCCGCGGCCCTCTGGCCTGCAGCAACAAGCCCAAGCAAAGGTGCAGCCGGAGGTGAGGTGCCTGTGCCAAGAGGCAGCACCAAAACCCTGCCAGGCCATCAAACAGAGCAGAGAGTCCTCAGGGAGCGGGGAGGATCCAGGGAGGGCTGGGGCTCTGCAGGAAAACTGCAGCACCTGGCTGACAGCAGGAGCAAGGGCAGAAATGGGGTTTTATCCACAGATTCCTCCACAAAAAGCAAGCAGCCTTCATCCCAGCCCAGGTTCCACCGCACCTCTGGCACCTGGAGCTCGTTCTCTCCTCCTCCACGGAACCATCGCTGCTTTCCTCACCCAGTTCAGTGCAAAAGGTAAAACCGAGGCAGGAGTTAAACTCTGGATGAGCCTGAGCTCCGTGGGATTAATTCCCAGAGCCGAACGAGCGGCCAGGCCATCCCAGCTCCATCTGGGGAACTCTGCTGAGCCCCGGGAGCCGCGCCAGGAGCAGCTCCACAAACCCCAGCCCAGCACAAACAAACCCATTCAAACACAAATGGTGCTCGAGGCACCGGCCCAGCCCCAGGACGGGCAGGGGGAGAGCAGAGAAAGCCACAATAAACGAGATTATTATGGATGGCTGCAGATCGGGGCTGGAGAACCCTCTGACTTCCAAACCCTGGCAGGAGAGAGGGGCCGGTGGCAATCCCAATCCAGAAGTGCTCCTGGGCGAGCAGGAGGGGAGGGGAGGCAGCCCTGGCTGCCATTTCCAGCCCGGGAGGAGCAAGCACGAGGCGCTGCCCCCAGGCTCTCCAAAATAGTCCGAGATTTCCCACTGAAAATGCGAGGAAGGAAGCAGAGCGCTTTGAGGCCGGGCCAGGAAAGGCTCCTTGTTGTTTTTCTGAGTGCAGCCGTGGCCAGCTCTGAGCTTCCTGAGCCTCGGGATGAATGTCCAGCATGCTCCGGACGGGTTGGGATCAGCAGGGTCACCCGGAGAACGCGTGGGGAGAGCCCTGTCCTTGCCAGGGCTTGGTGTCCCCTCCCCATGCCAGCCTGAGAGCACCAAGATCCATCCTCAAGCGAGGGAAAAACAAACAGGCCAAGCTCTTCCTTAAAAAAAACAGGAGAAAAGCAGGACTGGGGGTCGAACCTGCTTTGTAGAGCCCGTTTGGCACCTCACTCCCACTGCTGCCGCATCTCAGAGTGAATCTGGAGCCTGCAGCCACCGGGCACAGGGCCCGTCCTGCCCCTCCGGTGCCCAGAGCTCTCCCTGCCTCTCCCAGCTGGGATCCACCCATGGAAATTGCGAAAGACTTCCAGTTTTGCAGGGAGAGGCCCCCCCAAGGCGGCTCTGAGGCCTAAACTCAGACTTTCAAGTTATTTTGGGGTGTGAGGGAAGGAGGGAGAGTGTTTGCTTTGTAACCAAAAGCTGTAAGAACTTAAAATTGTCATGTGGGAAAGGAGGCCAAGAGCCCGGGCTACAAAACCTGCTCTGGAGGCACAACACCCTCACGCTTCGTGGGCTTGATACGGCAAAGCAAACCCAACTGTGTAAACTGGAATATTGGCAGGGAATTCGCTGGAAACGAATCCCCCCAGCCACAGAGTATTTAACGAGTCGCTTACAGCGAAACCTCAGCCGAGCCCAAGCATTTCCCTCGGGGCTGGACCTTTCTGAGTGTTTAAGCTCAGAGGGGATCCCCAAAAAGCCAGGACGGCATCGCCTCAGGGGTGTCGGAGATGTGCAAAACCCTCACTGCTTGCTTGGAAGTGCCTTAAAACAGCCCCGGAGCGGCACCGCTCCTGTCAGAGCCTCACGTGCCCGGCCCTAAAGTGACTCCACAAAGCGACTCCCAAAGCTGCTCCTCGGCTCCCCAGGAGCCAGGGGGCTGCAGAGCAATTCCACGGGCTGTGGGAAAAGGGTCAAACCTCCTGGGAAGGGACAGAGGAGGCCCCAGAGCGGCCCTGGGACAGGGGGGCACTGCCAGAGTCCTGCTGAACGCAAAGGAAACCCCAGCCAGGGGACCCGCACGGCCCCAGCAGCGCCTTCGTTAGCAGTGATCCATCTCGGCCTGCGCCGGAGATCTACGGCAGCACGGGGAAATAATTCAGCTTTAAGGAAGGAAGGAAAAGCCTCTGAGAGCCACCGCTCCTCACCCAGCCCGGGTAATTACGAGACAGCCACGGCGAGCCTGGGAGAGCGCAGTATTTTACCTCGGAAATGCCTGAGTGACCCAGAAACTGGAGTCCCATTTCCTGAAATTATTTCGCCACTTCAGAGCCCTTGTTTCAATGAAAGCTGCTGAAAACGAGGCATAAGAGCCCCGAGCTGAGCTGGAACATATTTTCCCTGCAAACGTGTGGGGATGGTTTGAAGGGAAGAGCAAAGTCAGGGCTGCCCGGAGCGAGGAGCGGGAGAGCCTCGATGGAAACGAGCACCTACGGATAAAAACCCTGCCCGTGAATTAAAATAACGGAGCCAGGGCAGGACAGGGAGGCCCCACACTGCTCTCCCCATAAAATAAAAATATTCCATCCCACCTGTTATTATTCCATCCCGCCCGGGCACTTTCCTTTACTCAGCTTTCGGAGGCTCCCGCGCTTTTACGGCGCCGCTGTTTGATGCACGAGCCCTAAAAATCAGAGGGGAGCGAGAAATATTCCAAGCAGAAGGACTTCCAGAGAAATCCCGGGCGCTGCAGCGAGTTGTTCAAGTGGAGCTGTGTTTTGGGGGGGGAGCACAGCCGCGATTTCCTAGGCAGGAGTTCACATAACTCAGGTGAAGCTTTATGGGATGAAGGACGAGCATCCTAAAGGGGCTCCTGCAGGGTTTGGGAACAGGGAGGTACCAAAAAAACCCGGGAAAACAAAGCAAAGTGGGCTGGGAAGGTGAGAGACATCCCCAGGGAGGGCGAGCATCCCTCGGGAATTCCTCACCACCCCCACCAGACAAGGTCCTGCTCATCAAACCACTGCCACACTTGGGATCTTCCCCATAAAAACCCCATTTGGTCCTGTCTGAGCCCGGATCTGGACACTCCAGGCAGGGGACAGGGAGCTCTGCCATGGAGACTCCAAAACGCAATGGAATTTGTGGATAAATTTCCCCAGCCCTGCTCCCACACTTTCCATCTGCCCCACCATGCTCTGCTGCAGCTCTGCCCTCACATTTTTAGGACCCAAAATTAATTAATTAATTAATCAACCACAGGAATCCTGGCACCCAGCTGTCACCCCGGTGACAATCTGCCTCTGCTCCTCACCCAGCTCTGTTCTACCAACACCAGGACAAAAAACGGGAATGTTCCTACAGCTGGAAGAGCGGGATGGGCTCCCGAGCCTGACTGCAGATCCCACCACAACAGGGGAGAAAACTTCACATTAATTATATTAATTAGCAAAGCTCTGCCTCCTCACAGCAGAAGTTCACCCTCATTCCCCAAAGCTTTAGGGCTCTCCAGCACCAACCGGACCTCCAGAGGCAATCGACCCTCAGCAATTACCACCGTTAATTGCTACAAGCGATTAAAGCCCTGCTGCTGCCTCGGCACCACCCGAAGCCACGCCGAGCTCCAGGGCCCCTCCGGATGCGGCCGCAGGGGCTCTGGCAGCGCTCTGGCACAGGTATAAATACACACCACCACGCCGGGGGCAGCGGCGCTGCCAAGGCCCCGTGCCAAGGGCAGCTCTCGGAGCGGGATTGTTATTCCAAGCAGCGCCGGAGGAATCCGGAGCCAGGGAGCTGCCAGGCAGGGCTGGGAACGCTCTCCAGCGGCACAGGGCTGGGCAGGGCTCTGCTGGCAGGGGCACCGCGAGCCCCCCAAGGGGCGGCCTCGGAATCCTGGAATGCTTTGGCTCGGGAGGGACCTCACAGACCCCGCTCCTTCCCAGCTGCGCTCTCTCCTCAGCTCCAGGCACAACCAAAGGAGCTCAAATGTCGGTTTTTTGGGAGAAGGGGAGGAAAAAGTCAGAGGACTCGGCGCTTTTAGGGTTTTAGGCCACAAAGGGAGCTCAGAGAAACCCCGGGCACGGGCACAGGAGCTTTGTTTGTCCGCCCCGGAGTGGGACAGCCCGCAGCACTCCAGGCTCCCCAGGCCCAGCTCCCTCCTGGGCCATTCCCAATCCTTGGCACGGAGCTTGGAGGGAAGGGGGATGAGCCAAAAACCCCACACTTCAAACCTGGGTTTAGCCCAGGTGAAGCCCCCTGTGCTGGGGCAGGCCCCGAATTCCCGGTGCTCCAAACCCAACGAGGTTTGGGAGCTTCCCAAAGGCACAGCAGGGCCAACTCTGCCCCAGGTGAGGAGAAAGAGGCTCCTGGAAAAGGAGGAAATGGAACTTCAGAGCAAGGAATTGAGCCAAGCTCCCGTGAGCCAAGACTAACTGCAGCCAAAGACGCCGTAAATCCCGGCTCTGGGGAGGGGGAAAACCCGGGAGCGAACACCAGGCTCTGTGGGCACCCCCAGGGCTGGGCACTGGGAACGCTGGAGCTCTCACAGCTCACCTGGGCACAGGCACAGCTGGGCCAGGCTCAAATTCCAGACAGAACTTGGGTTAAGCCAGAACTTTTCGGGTCTGGGCCAAGCAGATTTGAAGAAGTGGAGACTCTGAAGGACTGAGCAGAACCAGGAGATCCACTGAGGATTCCAGGCAGGAATCCAGAAAAAAGCTGGGAATGCTGTGCTGGGAGGACTGACTGAATCCATTTCTGGTCTCTCCAAGCAGCTTCTCCCACACCCCAAGCTCAAAGAGAAATCACCTCTGGCTCCCCACAGCAGCCCAGGCCGCTGGGTGAGCCCACCCTTCTCACCCACGATCCTAAAATCCCTTAGAGCCCAAACTGTGAATTCCAAGATCACTTGGAACGGAGAGAAAATAATTGATGAATTCCAGGAAGCAACAGGTCCCCAGTGCTGAAGGCCTCTCACCAAAAGGTTCTTTTCTGGCAGCATTTCCTCCCTGACTGCAGCACAGCTCGGTGCTGAACGAGGGGGGAAGAGCAGTTTGGGAAATCTGGCCTCGATTCCCAGTGCCAGGAACGGGAATAGAAAAAAATAGGAGAAAAAAAAAATAGAAGGGAAAAAAAAAAGGAGAAAAAGAAAAGAAGGCCCCAAGAAAGTCCGAAGGATAAATAAATCCAAGCAGAGACACAGCAGCATCACGTGGGATGCAGCAGAAAACGAGTCCAAAGCCAAATCCAAGCCAGAATCCTTCCCCAGCACACACAAACCACCCCGTGGGCACAGAGCCTGTTCCAGGGAGCCCTTCCAAGCTCGGCTCCAGCACGGAGCAGCTCCCAATCCTCCAGCTGCCTCGTCCCTGGGATGCTGAGAGCAGCTCCCAGGAGGAGGGAAGGAGGATTCCCTTCCTCAGGATGGACACTAAAGGTCATCTGGACGCCACCCCAAAGCCCTGGCTGTCCCCCACCCCCACGGGCGCTTCCTCTCTCCAACTTCCCCATTTTCCAAAGCGAGGGGACTCCCATCCCAAATCCCCCTGTTACCCACCCTCCGGCCCAGCTCCGAGGGATTTCAGAAGAAATGGGAATTAAGACGTGAGTGAGAAGCTGGAATTGTCTCTAAGCCACGTCCTTTTATTTTGCCGTGTCCCTCCCAGTTGCACCACGGATCCCACGGCACTTCCAGAACTGCCCCGAGCAGGGAGGGCTCCTGCGCCTGCCCCGCTGGGCTCAGCACCTCCGCGTGGCCCTGACACCTGCAGCTCACCCCGACAAACCCAGAGCACCCCAGGGACCCGCTGGGAATCGCTGGAGAAGACCGGGAAATAAGGAACCCCGAGAAAGCAGAAACAAAGCAGAAATTCACGTCAGAAAGGAGCCCCGGGCAGAGCAGGGCCGAGTCAGAGCGAAAGAGGAATTTCAAGAGGGAGGTTTGACACATTCCCGAAGTTTGCGTGAAGCCTTTTCCTCCTCCTGGTCCGAGCAGAAGGAAGGAATTCCCGATCCCCAGGGCTCTGCTGCAAATCCTGTCCAGCCCTGAGCTGGGATGTCAGCAGATTGGGAGGGATTCAGGAAAACATGGATAACAGCTGGAGAGGGGCTGATTTCCCAGGAAAAGATGGAAATAACTGCACGTGGAGCAGTCAGGGGGAAGTGTCCAATGTCCCACAGCTCGGGATCACCCAGGGCTGGCACCCAAAACCAGGAATTTTTCCATAGGAAAAGGCTGATTTCAGGTTCTCAAAGCAGACAGCCCTAGGGGAGACTGACTCCCAACTCAAATCCCAACCAATTTACAGGACCAGGATTAAAACCCTTTTCTGAGAGGTTTTCCAGCCCACGGAGGGACCGGAGCAGGGCTCACCCCTCTCCTGCCACAGGAGCTGAACGTGAGCCCTGCCTTCAAGGAAAAGAGGATGTTAGCCCTGCCCCTGCTCTCCGAACGGGAATCCGGCTGCTCAGCCCACCTCCCACGGGCTTCTCCCCCGCGTTTAAACACTGCGGTTATTCTTGGTCTCTGCTGAGAAAACCCCAGCACAACAAAAATCCCCCAACCAAGCTGGCATTGCTGCTGGATTCCTCTCCAGAGCTGCTTTAGGGACAATTATTCGTGCAGCATTTTGCCAGGAACTGGAGAGCCCCTCTGGATCATCCCCAGAGGAATAAAGTCCCAGCAGGCAGAATAAATCGGAAAGTTCACTGCAGTCGGTGCCACTTTCACACTGACAAACTGGAACGCTGTCCTTAGCGGGACCTGGGCAGGGAAGGAGGCAGCACCTCCACAGGGATGCCAGCGGAGTGAGGGGAGAGCGACAGAGAAAGGGGCAGGGAGAACCAAACGGGGAGAAGCGAGCGAGAACAAGGAGTTTGTGTGGTCACACCTGAGCCAGACGAGCCCTGACCTCAGCAGGGCTGGAGGGCTCCTGGCAGCGGGAACAGCTCACCGGGAGAGGTGAGCAGGTGCAGGTTCAGAGTCAGAGCCCTCAATTCCCGGCGGGAATTAACCCCTGACTTCAGAGGAAACTCCTTAAACGCTCCAGTTCCCGATGTGGGCACCTTCCTGCTGCTCCATTCACGCAGTGCCAGGGCAGTCACCGACCCCCAGCTCCCCAGACGCTCCCCCCGGGCACCCACAGCCCCTCCACACCCCTCCGGACCCCCCTGAGCACAGACCCCTCCCCGTCCCAGAGCACGGAGTCCAAGTAATGGGGTTCCTCAGCACCTCAGGGGTCCCGCCCAGGACCCCCCCCGCTCCACC
>VZTI01003705.1:0-27525 GCA_013397865.1 Struthidea cinerea
CAAGTTGTAAACCCCCCTCCCTCGTTTTTCTTCTCTTAAATACCCTGTACGCACCTTAAATCCTTTGGAGTTCTCCCCACAGTCTTGCCGCATGGTAATGAACACTGCTGTCGGTAAGAGAGAGAGCTCTCCTTCCCTTTCTTTCTTCGCCTCCCGAGTCGCCTTGCCTTACCACCGCACACCACCTGCAGCCTGAGTGTTCCGGACGACGGACCTCGGGAGACCGATTAGCCGGTCTCACCCCGCTGCCTGCGACAGCCAGCGCGAAGGTGGCTGGCCACGTGCTGCCGAAAGGCAAACGCCGAAGGCCAGTGTCCGCAGACACAGTCGCCGAGCCCGGCCGGGATCGGGTCGGACGCCGCTTTGGTGGCCACTGACCGAGGGCCAACTGCGACACTGTTGTAAGTCTAAGAACTTTTATAGCCACTGAAGATCTATGGCCTGACCTGTTTACTCACACATGGGCACAGAGTGAGGTTTGAAATGCCCCAAATTATTCTTGTGTATCTCCAGCTGGACACGGCTCTTCCTTATGTTCTATGGTATGGCGTAGCTGCCCAGACTAAACTAATGTTCTGGAGTCCATAACAAATTCCCTTAGTTCATCTCAAATGGCATTGGGAGTTTGGAGTATCTCCGTGGGTGGAATCTGTAGTCAACACAACCAAGGGTGGCTTTGAAGACCAGTAATTTCAGTCGACCAATATTTGGTCATTTATGACCAATCCTCCCCTGCCTTACAAAACCCCGGAACAAAACACACAAAACCAAAAATTCCCTATCAAAGCTGACACTCCCAAAATACCCAAAACACTAGAATACCTTTAAGCACAAAATATAACATTTTTATCCTTTCACTCAAATTGAATTAAGTGCATCCCTCTCCTGGTCACACAAGGAATGCCTCTCTTAAGACACACAAGTCTTCATGTGCTGCTTCTTGATTTCTGTGACTTACTTTTGCCAGTTACTCACTCATCAAAAGCATTTTTTCAGAACCCAGATTACATTATCTGAGGACCTCAAAAACCAGCCCTAAATCAAGAATAATACTGCCTTGTTATTTTAGAGCACTGTAGGAATTACTCTTGCACGCTTACTGTGGTCTATAAAATAGTCGGAGCTGGAATGGACATGGAGGGAGAAACTGGGGTTTTGGTTGGTTGGATGCATGGTTGGTTTGGAGTTTTTGTTTCCCTGGGAGGAATAATGGCAATCTTAACAAGTAACTTCTGGGATAGATTACCTAATGATTTAATGATAGGGTTTAGGAGGTCTTTAATTTCAGAAATTTTGGGCAAATGTTACCTAAAAAATGTTTTGCCAAGCATCAAGGTTTGATATTGTACTGATTCTGCTATTAACAAAAAGACACCTATTTGTCAGCTACATCTTTAAGGACAGTATTGTACTGCATTTTATCTCCATACAAGCCCATATTTACAATTAGGAATTACAGATTTGCTCTTAATGAAAAACAATTATACTGAAAAAAAGGAAAATGTTAAGATAGAATAAGAAAAGCAGTCCAAAAAACTACCATATCATCTCAGTGGTTTGCTTAAAGTCATTTGGTATTTAGATGCAAAGTATTTTTATTCCCATGTTTCCTTAAACCTGAATCATATTTTTATGTCTTTACTTTGCTCTTCACTCTTAATGTAAAATTAACTCCAGCTAGACTGCTGTGCTACTGACTAATACTCTCAAATCAGCTCCAGTTTTACATTTCAGAATATCTGTCAGCTCTGCAAAAAACTGTCTCCTGAGGGAAGGCAACAGTTGGCATTTTTAAACCTCAGAAGCAAGTGTTTGAGTTTGATGAGGCTATAAACTCCCTGACTGATGTTCCATGCTCAGCAGGAGAACGGGGATGAGGAACAAAAGAGTCTCCAAGGAAAGGGTCTGCTCTGTGTCCAGACCCACTAAATACTTTGCTGCTTCCTGAGGTTGCAAACAAGGCTGCTGATTACGGGCAGTTTTATCCCAAGGTCTTTATTACTCTTCCTGAGAGTTTGAGATTATTTATCAGACAGATCTAGTACCTTAAACATTTTTGGCAAGTTCTGTTCTTGGAAACCCAGCAAGAAAGAGTTGAGGCAGACAACACAGTATTCCACAAAGGCAAGCAACCCTTTAATAAATCTAATATTTCTCTGTAGACTATCCCATCAGTGATATTTCGGTAATGAAGCATTATTTGGCAGATTCAAACGACTGCAGGATAACATAGCATGGCTCTGGAAACAAGCTTTCAAGCCTCAGGAGGTCAAAATGACTAAATCTTTTTAATGGGTAGGCATGGAGCAAGGCAATGACCTAAGTGCTGTGAGAAATAAAGAAACATTCTGTCATTGCTGCCTTTCTGATTAACTCCCTGGCTTTCTCCTGTGATTATTGGAGATTTTCCAGTCAAGGAACACCTTCTGCCTGACACTGATACATGCTGCTTATGTGACATGAGAGAATGTAGGAAGTTGTCATCTGCTCTCGGAGTGTAAAAAAAAAAGTGGGGAATGCTTTTTTCTTCAAATCCATAACACAAGTGTTGCTATAAAGGACTAGGTTTATGCTTTTGGCCAAGCAGGAGGAGGAAAATAGGGAAAAAGAAATTCTGTTGCTGTTTGAAGCGGTTAAGAATTTAATGTGTAGAGGAGTTTAATGTGTTTGTATTTTCATACAATTCTGAAGTTCTTTGTGTGTCTACAGAAAAATGAGCTCTTTCTGTAAGACGTTCAGGTGCACAATATTGTAATACGACAGAAATGCGTCCAGGGTGTTCATTCCCAGAGACTCCAGCTATCCTCTCCAAAGCCACCTGATGCTTTCCCACTAAAGCAGTATAAAGTGTTATTCAGCTTGTTAAAATTAGTGGGCTATTTCACCTGAGCTGTGCCACATTTGTTTCCTTAAATGTGCTCTTTTAAATAAGCCAGCATTAATTGACACTGTAAGAGGGTTCACACCTGGGTTGCGCTCGGGTCACTTGGAGACAGATTTTGAGAAAGGGGGGTTAAATATTCTCTTTCTTTTGAAATGTTGGTTGGCATGTTTTTAGCAGAAGTGTCAGACAGTGGAGATCTTCATGTAACCTCCGGTGAATGAGCGCTCGAGGTTTCCTCTGTGCCTGTCTGTGGTGAGTGTGATTCATTAGTGTATGATGGAGTTACTCAGACTTTGAGCTCAGGAGGTCTTGGGTCAGGCATCAGGTTGGTGTGTCAGGCATCAGAACTGCTGAGCTCACGTATGGCGCTGGTGTTCGAATCAGGAAAGGTGACAACTGGCAAAAATACAGCAGGTCTTATTCAGACAGTGTAGAACCACAGAAGAATTGAATCTCTTTCTCTCTTCCCTTTCACCCTATCCCTTTATCCAAAACCCACTCCTGTGTGCTTACTGAGTGGGTCAGGGACTAACATAACAATTTCCGTGCCAAATGTGTGATTTGCTAATAAAACTTGGTGACTTTTTGTGAACCCTCTGACTTTTTTTAAGTTTTTTTACCTTCAGCATTTCTGAATCTTGGATATTACCTTCCCCTTAAGGGTGGGATATCACAGACAGACACAGGTTGCAGTCCTGGACAGTTCTCTAGTCTGGTCTGTACGGCCAGCCCCTCAGTTTTCTTGTTTGGCATAAGATGGAAGTGGATTAGAAATGTCTTCAACAAACCTGTTCTGGGCAGGCTAACACCAGGGCTACAAACATTTACAGCAAAAATCCAGGATGGATGCATTTTTTTTCCTCAGGCATGATGAAACACAGGGCAGAGCTATTTCTGTTTCACAATCAGGAGGGAGTAGATTGTTGATATTGGAATCATCCAATTTAACACACAACCAAGCACAAATAATCACCCACCTCCTGAAGGATGTGAGCCTTGTGACAGAGGGGATATAGAGCATGGAAGGAGATGGACAAACACATCATGGCAATATTATATTTTTCTTTTACCTCACAGGGGCAGCAGTTTCAAAGTCTGAGTATGCTGGTGGAACAATTATTAAAATATAATGGTGAGAACACAAGAACAGCCACACAGAAGCAGAAGGACCATATGACCCACTGAATCCTGTCTCTGACAACATCACAGAGGATGTGTTTAGGGAGGAATATGCATAGAAGTCAAGATGCAGTGACACATGCATGGAAACTTCAGATCAGGGACTTCTGGGCAAAAGAGGGTATTTTTGTAGTCAACAGATTCAGTGGATTTTTATTCTACAGATTTATAGGTTAGTATTTGAATCTTTGTGTATTCTTTTAACATCTCCAGGACCCAGAAGACTGGAGTTCACAGATGTGCTCAAAAACCTCTCACAAACAGTATAAAGAAAGATCTGTTTCTGCTTTGTGTGACTGCTTCACAGTGTCACTATGATCACTGCTTCACTGGAGGAGACAACTAACAGTCAATCCCTATTTACATTTGACAGTCCATCCCCTGATACACAGGGTAGATTTCTATAACACCACTTTCAGTCTTTCTCTATTTTTTTTCAACCTTCAGTCTTTTATTTTATTTTTCAGCATTAATTCATTCATTCATTCTTAGTCCATTTAGCTGTTCCTCACACAGGAAAAATACCATATCTTTGATTCACCCTTTTAAATTTTTTTATGGTCCCATTTTACTTGTGGTATATCTTATCTGAAAAGGAGAATTGTGCCCTTCAAGATAAGGACATATGACAGTTTAATAAAGAATAACAAAATTGTCTACATTGTCTTCTACATTTTTCCTAACAATTTCCGAAAATGGCTTTTCTTTTCAACCTCTCCTAAACACTGATCTGATGTTTTCAGCTAAGTATTGATTATAAGGTCAGAATCCGAATTCTGTGAGTGCAAGTCAGTTTATCATTGTATGTGTAAAGTTCACTGTTTTGTCTCTCTAGTGCATTTCGTTGTGTTTATCAAGACAGAATTTCATTTTCATTCATCATTTATCCCTGGTTATTCTGTAGTTTCCCATCATCCTGATTAACCTGAAGATCTTGAATAACACAGGTGACCAACCACCTCCACTGTCACTCACAGTCTTATCAAGAACACATCTGTTGAATGGAGGCAGTCCTGGTGCAGCCTGGGTGAGATATTTCTAATTCTTTTCTTACCTTTTCTGAAAGAACAAAACATGAGAAACAATGCTGTCTGTCAAGCACATATTTCTTCATATTTCCTACAACCAAATCGGCCTAGATTTGTTTTGTAAACTCTATGACCCACTTGGAAAGTTCTATTGACATATGAAGGTCCAAACAATCTCTTTTGCTGTTAAATGGTTTAGATTTCTTTTGAAGTATCCAGTGCTGACTAAACTGCCTTTCCAAAGTACTTACAGAACAATCACTCTAGCAAGGAAGGGACAATAGTCTGGGAACAAGATTACTTGCTTCATGTCTTTGTCTGACCATTTTATGGCAAAAAAATTGAATGTGTCCAGATAACAGGAACAACACAATTAGAAGTAATTCGCCCAGCAGGAAAATCATTGCCATAAAGGTGTCTGAGAAGTTGGCAGTCTGAGAAAGGTCAAGATAGTCTCTAGAAATGGATATATAATTTGCCTATTTAGTTCACAAGCTCTTCTGGGCTCAGAGAAGGTCAAGTACAATAACCTCTTTGGGGGCCCTGGAGTGCTAAAGTGAAAAAATACAAACATATTTAATGATAAATATAATGACAAAGGTGATCCCCAGAGAGGGATCTGAGCTAGGTGAGGAGGATATTTTTTTTCAGGGGCCGTGAACTTAGTGTAGATGTAATAGACTAAGTTTCAGAAACTCATAATCACTTAAAAAGAACATTTGATTATGAATTATAAGGTTTGGCCTTGTTTAAAAACAGCAGCAGTCTTCATCCCTTGGGCACAATGTGTAGGTATATACTTGCACTTACTCCTAAACTGTTGGTTTGTTAGGTTAATTGGACAGCAGAAGGTATGAATGTTCTTCTGGTTTATATTCCAAGTTTGTCATCTTGACCTTGGGTGTTGAACTTGGCTTTTTCCTGTCTCATGACAGTGTGCAGAAGCAGTGTGAGCACTAATCCACTGGAAATAACCACCCTCAAATTGTGGTAAGAGGGACAGTTAATCATGGAGAGAAAGCCCACACTACAATGCACCTTTGCACACAGACAGCTCTGTCTCCTGGAACTGCTTGGAACTCCTCAAACTGGGCATCTTTCTGCCTGGTAGTCAATGGGAGTATTGGTGTGAGAACCACCGGTTTGGAAACAGTGACCTGACCCAAGTCCTGTGGCAGCGCTGACTTCCCACGTCAGCTCTTGCCCTCAGCAGATTCAGTGTGAAAAAAAAAGCTGCTGGAAGCTGTGCCTCCTTCAAAACTCTACACCTGTGATGAAGACAAGCAGCTCTGCACCAGGCTAATAGCAATAACCTCAGGGAGTAGTTACGCTCTCATTTCAAACACTTGAAAGAGGAACAAAAAAGCTGTGAAGTTGCTGTTGAAGTACAATTAAGATGGTGTTTTTCAAGTGCAGTGCAACCTTAAACTGGAGAAGCAAGAGAGTTAAAATGGAAGCACTTATAAAGCAGTAAAAGCTCCTCTGCATGAGGCACTCTGCGTGCACAAAATTATAGGATTAGAAAGCTTTCAACCAATCCAGTGGCTCTGTAGACAGAGGTTTGTAAAGGACTTTTAAAATGTTTTTCTGTGAAAAAGGAGAATGTGTGTAAGTGGCCAGAAGGGTCGTTTGGCTCAAGGAGGCAGAAATCCAGACCACCACCTTTTGAAGCTTTTCTTGAACTTGTTTAAACTTGCATAAAAATCGTTGAAGCTTGTGACTCCAGCATATACTGAATATTTTTTAGACCAGATAAATCTTGGGAACTGCTTACAAGCAATTTAGATCTTCAACCCATTTGTTGCCATCAGAAAAATGGTGGATAAAAAGTCCTTTTTGGTGAAAAAGTCAATGCCAAAACAGAAACCTCATGTGTTCCCACTTTCAACCCCTGAGCTCCACTGATGGAAACCAGACCTCAATGAAGCTTTCAGGATCATGTTTTAAATTCCTGTAAAGTGCTGGTGGAGGAATACATTTCTATGCAGATGTTAACTACAATGGAGTTTGACTTTGGGAGAGGGTGTGGGAACACAGTACATTTTTTGAGTCCAAAGCCGAAAATGCCAGGTTATTTTTGGTGAATGATTTAAGAAATACAAAGCTCTTCCCATAGGTTTAATTCATTACATTAAACAGAGCTGTCTATTGCCCTTCACTAACTAATAAAGAATCCTTGAATGACTACCTTTATTTGAAATAGCTAAATTTTAGAAAATTGCAGTTAGGTCAGATTAATCCCTCTGGAAATAATACATGTCATTTTACGAATATATAGCATATCTAAATTTTAAAGAAAAAAATCTCATTATTTTAATATTTTAAGCATGGAAAATACAGCAAAGTTTTTTGATGTTGGGTTTTGTTTTCTTGTTGTTTTGTTTTTCTGTTTTTTTTTTTCCTGCAACAAATCACAAATGCACATACCAAGCAAGATTAAAATACAGAAGTGGTTTGGGCCAATTACTATATGGATTTAGGAAAACCATTAATAACATTGTAAAGAAATCAGTAATACTTCTTACATATAACTATTTTCCTTTCTGAGGAGTTCTCAGTCCAGTAATGTCTAAGGAACATATGAAATAACATCCACTTGAATCTGAACATTTTTAAATGTACAGAATCATACACAAGTTTTGTCTAATGTAACCTGTGACCCAGCAGTGGAAATTTTAAGTAACTACTAGAAATATATAAGAATTGCAGGTGTTTTGAAAAATGTTAATTGCTTAAGTATCTGATCTATCAATCCCTAACTGAAAGTACAGCAATGTCAGATTTGATAGAATTGTGGTTAATTCAAATTAAGACGTAACTGTGAAAAACACTTTACCAAAATGGTATGAATTCATGCATTTATAACTGTAGATATGAAGTTATAAATAACATAAATAACAACAGATAAAATGTGGGAATCTAATAAATCTTGTGAAGCACATTCAGTGGGGAATCATCATCACATTTGAGAACACAGTGCTGTGTTCTGCATGCTGACACTGAAAAATTAAACTGCTAGAGCCACTGTAGAATCCTGGAGGAAGTTCTGGAAAAGGAGGCTCTTTTTATCTCATGAGCTACAGGAATGGCAAGTGACTTCATGACAGTATTTCTGTGTGATCAGGAAAGAAAAGGCTGGGTAGTGTTAAAATAGGAAACTCAAAACACAGCAGCAATAATTAACTAGTCAAACACATTATTGCATCTTGGAGCTCTGTGTTCAGATATTGAAATTTCTTTGCAGATGCTATAACTTATACAAATTCAATTTACTATCCTCGGTATGGAAGTAAACTGGTGATACGTGATGATATATGGTATAAAGATATCAGACCAAATGATCCAGTAGAATCATAGAATCATAGAATATGCCGAGTTGGAAGGGAACCATCAGGACCATTGAGTCCAACTCCTGGACACCCCAAGGATCACTCCATGTGCCTGAGAGCATTGTCCAAAACGTTCTTGAACTCTGTCGGGCTCGGTGTTGTGACCACTTCCCTGGGCAGCCTGTTCCCGCTCATTCCAGACATGATGAATCTGTGTCTAATGGCTGATTGAAGCCATATTCAATGGGAAACCCAGACGTGAACAGCAGAAGAAACTCTGCAGAGATTCTCAGTGTGATACACATGCTTCTCTGAGACTTGAAGAGTCAAACATTTCCACCCAGGCTGTTTCTTGCTTGTGGAGGAGTTTGTGAGGATGGATACAGGAGAGAAAAAAAAAATCAAAATTGTAAATTAAACTCATCAGTGATGTTGGATCTCAAAAGCTCAGAGGCTTCCAGAGAGTTTCATAGATCACCTCTCATTTATTTTGCTGTTCTCAATGTCCCTCACAAAGCTTGAGTTCTGGGAATGCTGAGATTTTTGAAGCTGGCCTTAAAAGTGAGACGTTAGTGTTGGGGCCAGGGAAAATCCACAAAAGTCTGTCAGGCCAGAAAACCTGGAGGTTACATAGGTTGACACGTTAT
The DNA here is from genome assembly GCA_013397865.1 of Struthidea cinerea. Classification (NCBI taxonomy): domain Eukaryota; kingdom Metazoa; phylum Chordata; class Aves; order Passeriformes; family Corcoracidae; genus Struthidea; species Struthidea cinerea. The sequence continues at coordinate 9,068 of VZTI01003705.1, forward strand.
TTGGACAGGAAACATCTAGCAGTAAGGAGCTCCTGGTTGCTTTATATTTTCAGAGGTGTCATCAGAATCAAAACAGCTTGAAGCAGCACTTATGACTCATTTTCAGTGTGGAACAAAGCCATAAGTTAAGCACCACATGCTATGAATGTAACACATAACAGGCCCCTGAACTACAGGGAAAAGTTTTATCCAGTTTTCAAGTGTCAGTCTAGTTTTCCTTGTGCCTAAGGCTCTGTGACATCTTGACATCTGTAATCAGGTTCACATCTACCCTTACCAACCATTACAAGCTGTCACTCTTCAGCTTTTCCACTTACTATTCCACTGCTATGGATTTAATCTACAGTTTTCTATGCTCTAAACTTAAGGCTCAGCAGTTTTCATGTATTATTCACTTCCATTTGCTATACTTGTTAAACAGTATATGTTCATTTGAGTTAATAAATCACCATTCACTTTCCTCCTTGCGTTTCCCAGAACAGAGTTATTACTCAATCTACCTCTGCCGACAGCAGCTTCAGAGCTTCCACGGATTTCTCTGTATTCGTGAACCTATTTATCATGTACCTGTCTTAAATATTAGCAAAGTAAGCTTGCTGGAATGTCTTAAGCTGTAATGTGTCGGAGGTGTATGTGAAGGCCTACATATATCTGACTCAAAACCAGGTGAAATCTCTACCTACTGGTTGTGACACCCACCCCACTTTGGATAATCTGGAAGTTATAAATATGCTCATCAAAGAAGAATAGAAAGTAAATTATCTTTCTTGTGTGTCTCTTACAGATAAAGGAGGGACCAAAGTCTGAAGTCCTTATTAATGCTGAATATCTGTTTTTGCGCTCATGCCCTCAGGAATAATACATTGCTGGAGTTGGTGACTGGGGTTTTTGCCCATTCTGTGCCTCTGAAAGGATGTGCCTGACTCCTTCAATTTCACTTCTTTAGCACGGCGTGGGGCTGTAGGTTGGTGCTGGAAGGTCAGGGCTGCCTGCACAGGCAGGTGCAAGCAGGTCCCAGTGCCTGCTGCCTGTGGCTTCTGTCAGCAAAAAGCTGCTATTTCTGTAATCAAAGCTGAGCTGCCGGTACCAAAGCGGACAAATCCACTCCAGCAGAATTTTGCTGTGTGATTCGCTTCTTCAGGTCTGGCCTTCATTCCTATTTCCCATGTCAAGTATTTTCCTTTTGGCTCTATTAGAACATGTCCTGTCCTGTTGCAATCATTTAGCTACATCACACAGTTTATTTGGCATAATGAGACTTTTTAAAATTTAATAATGCAATCAGCTTTGTGTCAGCAAAAAAATACTATCAATCTCACATGAATCTTTGCAGAAAGCCGTTGGACATAACCCCATTCATGAATGTTTCCTCATTACCCTAATCAAACTGAGGCTTTGAAAAACTAAAGAACTAATCAGAAAGTTTCAACTCCTTCTTTAGAAGACAAGAAATTTATTTCTTTTTATAACATTATTACCTTGGACTTTTATAATATTTTTTCAAAGTAGAACACTGGCTTTTGACAGATTTAAGAATGACAAATTCAGTTGATTGACAATTCAAACAGTTGACCTTTCATTCCTAAAAGTCTGTTTCATTAGTATGACAAAACCTCCTGAATAGAACACTTTTAAGCAACAGGAAGAAAATAATTCTTTTGAATTTGAAAAGAATTATTTTGAGTTTGAAAAGAAGTACAGCCAACTATATGTACAATGATACTAATATGAAAATGTATTTTTAAGCACAGCTTGTTGGAAAAATCAAATTATTTAGGTCCAGTTCATCAAAGTGCCTCATGTGCACCCTATATTAGAGACATTCAGACTACTAAATTGTTTGAGAAACAAGGAAGGATTCTCTCAGAGGGATAAATTCATAATAGTTACCTTTGTCTAAGGAAGGACAGCATCTGGACAACCCTTGGGACTGTGCTCCAAACCTTTCGGGCCTTTCACAACTATGTTCCTTCAGGAAATATGAGTCAGGTAGTTTTTCTAAGGCAGTTGTTTTGGATAAGCCCTCAGAGCCCCCATTTTACACCTGTGAAGTGGGGATAATATAAGATTGCCCTCCTTCAAAACGGCGTCATGATAAATATTGTCAGACTGTGAGATCTGCTCCACTGATATCTGAGGTATTTGGGACCTAAGCTGGGTATGCAGTTTCATTAAATTCCAAAATAATGATGAAAGCAGAAGCACATTTTGAATGAATCTGATGCAGAGCACGAATGAATCTGATCCTGTCCTATCATGGTACTGCACCGTCAGAGTTTAGAGCATTTGAATGTGTGCAGTCCGTTTGTCATGGGGGAGATGCAGCAACTATTAACATTAGCTAGTGATAGGAAAACACGGTATTTTTCTTCTGTTACAAAATTCAGCGAGATTTCAGAAATTTAGAAATGGAATTTTCCCCCTTTAAAGAATCAGTATAAGCCTTTTGATTTGAAGAACAGAGCTTTTGGAATATCCAGCGTTAATGTGCCAATAATTTGCCCAGTAATGAACAAGAAATTAATATTTTCCCTTTTTTTACCCTTCCAAATGCCACAACTTGCAAAGAGATAAAACTTTTCAAAGTAGATATCAAGTTATGACTTTATATGTGCTAATGCATAGGTGGGTAACCACAGGGAAAGGAGGACTAATTACCCTATTTTCACCATCTAAATTGAAGACACATATTTTAGGTTTCATGTAACTACTGGAAAAGGGGAACTCCTTCTCAGTACAGTCCATCTAATCCTAAAATAGGTATTCAAAGTAGTTGGGACAGTCACATCATCCTTACACAGCTAAAATAGGGCAGACAAGTCTCATCTGAGGCAGTGACGCAGAAATAAGGTGTGTCTACAGATACAAATCCAATATTAAGAACACTCCAAAGGTGTCATCAACCAGAAATTGTTATTATAAAAGATGCCATTTCCTCTAAGGACTGATAATAACTGCTGACCAAAGACTGAAGCAAACTCTTTTTTTCTTTTAACATTAGCTCTGTCAATCAAGAATGGCAGTATCAAGACTCCATCACCAATATGTGTTCAATGCAAATCCTCTGTGTTCACAGTCAAAGCCTAAAGAACCCACACAGAGCTGCAGAACCAAATTTTTGTGTCTCAGTTCCAGCACAAAACTGAGAACAAGATGTAGGTGTTTACTTGCAATGGATTGACAAAGCTTCAAGAAAATTCTCCTTTTCACATTATTGTTACAAAACTTATATATGTATATGGATACGGATACGGATAAAGATACAGATATGGATATGGATATGGATATGTATGCAATTACAGGTAGTTTGAAACTACTCTTTGACCAGCCTGGGTTATTTTCAACTTTCAATTGCAATCCTGTAAGTAAAAGTTTAAGCACAACCTAAATGAATTCTCTAGGGAATGGTGGCCTGGTGTGTCCAAGCGTGGGTGGGTTCTCAACTGTCCAAACCAGACTTGTCAATGGAAAGCAAAGAGAAAGTGGAATAAAATGGAATGTGCCATGTGTAAGGACTCAGCAGAACCACTCTTTCAAGGCCTACCAGCACTGCTGGCATTTGCAATGAAGCTCCCTGCTATGTTCTGGTACATTTCTAACTGAGTGGTGGCAGCATTTGACATCTGTGCCTATTTATTATCTGCCGTTTCTTTGTGTTCAACTTCAGTCCTCGAAGAAAGGTGACATTTTGGAACCAGGGTTTCCATTAACTCAAATCAAGTAGGACCTTATTTCTGAAGCAGCCATATCTATTTTAATAGAGATATTTAATGGCACAGCACCCTCCACAGTAAAAATGACAGTGACAGAGTAAAATCTTCTTTCTGCACTATATAACTTAGAAAAAGAAGACAAGAATAGGCCATAAAATCAGGATTCATGGGAAGCTTTATCTAGTTTATCACCAAGGAAGGTGGCAGGAATGAGCCGTCATATGTTTCTAAAGAATACTTTAAAACAGGAATAAAATAGCAGTTATTGGTAAAAAACCAGGTAAGCCTTTCAGCCTTGATAAATATTAAACCATAAATATTAATACTCAACAAAATGTCTAGGAAGACAATGAAGAGTTCATTTAAAGAAAGAAAAAAAAGGGAACTGTTTGCTTTTTTAACCAATCCTTATTCTTTATAATACAAGCAAAAAATAGAGAATTTGCTGAGACCTTAATAGACTGAATTGTAATGTTTCATTTTTTAGGGAATAAAAGAAATCATGCCTCAATGTTAGGAAACAAAAGCCCAAACCAGCAGAACACACAAAATTTTTGGTTGAATTTCTGAAACCCGCATTACAACTACAGCTTGTGGGTGGATATTCTACTATGTCATAAACTTTGTTTAAAGTTGGTTGTGTGGTTGGGGCTTCCGTGGTTTGTTTTACCCTTTCCTACGTGAATTCTCCAGTGTCTAATTAGACGTTATGTTGCTGTCTTCTCCTCATCAGTAGATGCTCCTCTGTCAGACACTAATTTCCCTATGCCAGACCTCCATTACCTGCTGACCCCTATCCCATCTGTAAAATTTGGCTGAAATGGGCCAAAAAATTAAAAAATAGGCAGTGTGGGTTGGGAGGGAGGAAAGACGCATAGAAAAATACAGAATTTTACATACACACTGAGCACAGTTCTCCTTTTCTTCAGGGTCTAAGTGAGTTATGTGATTGAGAAAAAGATTTAGAGCACTTGTGCTGAACAGTGATTAGCTCCCTTATTTGCTTGGTGATCCTAGAAGCCTGAATATCTTATAGAGATATCAGACAGAAGTAGGATGCCACCAAACAGAAATTCGGGGTATTTACATCGATTATCCAGAATAAGCAGGGAAAATACTATCCCTTCTGTACTCATTCTTCCTCATATGTGGCATTCACTGTCACAAAGGCTTCAAACCTCATCCTCTGTATATCTTGCAGCTTCTTCATCAAATAAAGCATGGGTCTTAAACCACAGACTGTTTAGTACACATTCAGAATTAATTTCTTGATTAACATCCAAAATTTTCAGTGTTTCAAGGAGAGTTACTTCAAATAAAACAGTATCTGATTAAGTAGGTAGCACAAAGTGACCATTCTGGAACAAATCAATCTTTAATTGTCTGGAGGTTGAAGTGTGCATTTATTTGGAGGTTAATCTAGAAACATTAAAACTAGCACTGCCTCATTTCCCCCTGTATATTTTTAGCATAAGTTAAAATAAATATAATAGTCAAGACCTCTGTGGTAACATGAACTGTAAGGTTTTAAACCCAGCACCTCCACAAATTTACCTTTAAAAATGAAGAAGACTGATGAAAAGGTATCAGGGGGAAATGAAAATCTGGCTGATATAGATCAGACCAACTTGATTTGACACATTGAATCAATATAGATTGATATCAGGAGATTTTTTTTTAAATAATTTTTGCTTTTCCTAACTTGTTGTGATTTTAATCTTTTCTTAGTCCATAATTTATTAGATTAAGCAAGAGAAGTAGTAGCTCTTCGAAAAGATCAAAAAATAATTATTCAAAAATGCCCAGTGAAAACTGATAGTTAAAAATCAGGTACTGATTATCTAAAGAAAAACTCACTATGCAAGGGTACCTCTACCTTGCATACAAATCGTGTATGAGCCCTCAGAGTTGTGAAAAAATCTTGACAGACAATTGCTCATTAAAATCTGATAATTGTAATCAGGGTTCTTTGACTCCCTTAATTGGTAACAACGGAACTAAAATAATCTGTGCTTTTGGCATTTTGTCTGTCTAATGCATCTAATAAGAATCAGAAAGCAGTGTCTAGAAAAAATCCCGCTTTATTAGTTATAGGATTCAAAAGACATCAATTAACTTCTTTACTCCCCCCTTCTTTCCTATAAAAGACAAGGCAATTTGTTTCCTTGATGTGTGAGCCATCATCAAATCTAAATTCACAGCAAGAACACTTCTGAGATAGCCCAAACTTATCATAAGGTTAATGAACCATTGCACCAGTCCGATCTAAGCCATTTGTCAGTGAATAAAATTGCTCATCTGCTATTGTGCAACACAATTTGTAATAAAACTGCCAAAATAAGAACTTATTTGTGTTTCTTTTTAGCACAGATTGCTCCTTCAGATTGTAAAATGTGTGTATAATAGGTCAGTAATGTAAGGAGGGTTTATTATTCTCCAGTAAAAGTCATATATTCTGGGTGAACAAGTTTCTGATTTTTGGAACATAGATGTTCTGTGAGAGCAGACTTGGACCTATCATATTTCACGTAATTTCTTCTGTGAGATCAATCAAGACAGTTTAATACAGGATTGTGTATGGATTGTGCTACCCAGCATCTTTCAGGGAAAATCAGGGCTGAAAAAGCATAGCAGGTCATTATCATGATGTTATCTTGTTAGTCTGTTATTTTTGTTTTTATTTAGTTAGCTATTATACACCATAACCCCAAATTAGGCTGGATGCAATGTATCAAAACCTGAAGGTACCATGTTTGGAACAGTCGACAAAGGAAAACTGCTGATAAAAAACCAGAGAGAAGCCATGAAATAACCAGAGAGAAGAGGGGAGCAATGAAAGTAACTTTCTTTCTCTTATGCAGAAAGAAATGATATAACAGTTGAGCCTTTGATGCTGAGGGTGTAGGTGTGAGCAAGCCGTCTGGGAAACAAGTGGTTCAGAAGCCGGGTAATGATCATTTCATCCAGAGGAATTGCTGCCCCCTTCAGTCACAGGTGAACGAGTCCTGGAAGTTTGGACACAGGAGAGAAGCAAACCAAAGAATTTGTTTTAGACCTCTGGGTCAGTAAAGGTGAAAAGTGAGGAAACGAAGGGAGGATGCTGTGGGGTTCGCTTTCAGATTAGCTCACCTGAAGTTGGAGTAATCTTTAGGAAATTCTGCAAAAACCTTCCTGTTTCCTGCAGAGTTTTGTTGCAAACAGAACAGCACCCACAGGGCTGCTTAATTCTCCCCATGACCAGAGCTGCAATATAAGAGCCCCTTTAGATGCCGGCTGTGTGAGGTGGCCAATCCTGCAAGTAGGACAGTCAGTGTTGTCTGTGGAACTTCAAGGTTAAATTGTATTTCCTCATGTGATGTGAAAAGCTTCCTGTGCCATAACATCCATAAAATAAGTATCCATAAAAAGAATATTTTGTATAATTTTTGTCTATCTCTGTAACGACAAACACTGTGAAGAAGAAATAGAAGACCCTTAACAGATTAGAAATAGCCTTGTACTGTTCCAACAAAGACCATTACATGCAGGACAGTGTTTCCACTTACTCCCTACATACAATTGTTTTTTCCATGGCTCACCATCAAATGCTCAGTCATGGGTGTAATTTGTGGGAGCAAAAGGGGTGTAGAAACTTCCCAAAAAAAGACTTATCCTTTAGGCTTACAGCATTCCCTTGTACTCATACTGCTTGCTTAAAATTTTTGCTTAAAATACCACTTTTGAGTTCTCAAGATTATCAGTGATATTTTTCAATTAAAGACAAGTTAAATGCATTGGGTACTTCTGTTCCCAAAATCTACAACAACCTCATACTTCTTCTGACAAGCAGGAAGACAAGAATTGAATACTGGCACAATGGTGTTTTTTGTTTTTCTTCCCCAAAAAATTTCTATTCCTTCACAGCACCCAAACACTATTTTGATTTATTTCTTTCCTCTGGGCTCAAAATCAGTCAGTTACAAAAATAGGATATATCACCTAAGACGTCTTCAAATATGTTGCTGACTGTATATTTGCCAGAGGAGAAAAAATAAGGACAAAATTAATGATATAGAGACAGTAAAGATATAAAGAAATGATGCTCAACACAAACAAAGAAATTCAGCAGTAAAAAAATTAAAAAGGGCTGTGTTCAATTCTGACTGCTTATACCACAGATACATGCAGTTTTAAAAACCTGTTCTTGATTGAAATGTAGCATAACTTGTGGAAAAATATGTCTTTTGTTATTGACCATGGAGAATCTCTAGCAACTGACATTAAATTACTGTGTTAATCAGCCTTACTATTAAAAAAATTCTCATTTTCATCTTGACACTTGTATCAGTGGACCCTGTAGAATCTGATTTTAAGAAGAATCTCTAAACAAAGCATTACTTGTGCTTCTTTGTCCTTAATGACTGGGGTCAAGTTCATCCTTTGAAAATCTTATTTATGACATAAAGACAGTGATCAGATGGGGTCTTTCGTGCTAAGGCTTGCAAAGAAAAATGGGTAGGGTGAGGAAGTATTTTCTATTCTGAGGAGCAGAGCTGTACTTGAAATAGTTGAGGATAGGATTTTTTAAAGCAGTCTTCAGGAGTTGCCCAGCCAATTCAACTGTGGATGAGGGGCTCACTTTCAAACCTCTTTGAAAATTCCAGAGTTAATTATCAGTGCTTGTAAAACTCTTTGAACCTTCAAGATGTTTTTAAAAAAAAAAAAAAAAAAAAAAAAAAAGAAAAGGGGGTGGGAATTTTTTTTNAAAAAAAAGGATAAGTGTGATGGTAGTCTGTATTAAACACAGCTTGTAAATTATATAAATCACACTTAAAATCCCTGAATAGATTGATCATGTTCTGGGAGTTTTCCCTGTAGGACACGTATAAACGGATTCAGTTACAACTCTGGGCTGCATAACATCGTCTTGCTGAGCAGATCTCTGAGAACTACAAAGCAAGAGAGACTCTGAACTGACCCTGCGGTAAACATCTGAGGGTTTCACCTCACGTTCAGCATCGTGTTTAAAACACACAAATTATATGTTGTATTTAAGTTTTCCTGGTAAAGATAAATGATTCTACTTAGAGATAATTTAGGTACTAATAATTCATGATCTACCTAATACAAGATTGAGGAGGAAAGGACTGTCCCACATTGCTCTTCTTCCTGAAGTCAGAAATATCACAGGTAGCTGATAATTGACATCTCTCTTGAGGTCTACAAGAGTCTAACAAATAATATATACAGTTAAAACTCACATGATCAGGACAAAAGGGAAAAGAGTTTACAGAAATAGATTATTTCAAGGTATTGTTGTCCCATAGCTTAGTTTAAAAATTACTACTTTAAAATACCACATAAGTGAGCAATTTTCCAGTCCTTCTCTGACACCTTGGTTGCTACTAGGGGCATTCATCTGGTAGTGTTTTGAAGGTGTTGGGATGCTTAAACAGCATTAGCTTTTTTGGCTTTATCAGTGCTGGAAGGATGCTAACATTGTCATTTGTGTGGAGTGCCATAAAAATCACTACAGACGGATCAGAGTCCAGGTAAGGAAAATATTTTTATAATCAGTGTTGCAAAAACACTAAAAGGCTTTAAATGTTCCGATTATGCTAGATAAGTTCTAGCTATAGCAGGAAAGCCACCATGTTCTCAAAGCTTAGTTTTTAAGCAGATCAGGCAGCCAAAGTGTGAAGGAGAGAGGCAGAGGAAGATGGTTACGAAGGAGGTAGCTGGAAGAAGCAATCCGTCTTCACACCCTATCCAAGACCTCAATGAGTATTGCTCCTCTGGAACTATATTTACTTTGAATCAAAATATGGAACAAAATTCTTACTGTAAAAGGTGAAAAGAAGCAAAGAATCTTTCACTTCAGAGGTGTTTTCTTTGAGAACAGTCTTACTTGATTTAAACAATTTTCTGTTTTCTTCATAAACCAGACCGGGCTGAGAAGAACCAACCTATTTGGGATAAAAAGCAATAACAGACCTTTGATCATCACTTAAATTAAAATATGATATTTAACAAATAATGTCTCTTTCCTATGCAAAGGCAACATTTAGTTAATATGTTTTAGCACCATTTAAGGTATTTTCTTTCTGAAACCTATAGAGCTCTTGTGCTGAATTCCATCCTGAGGGCTTCCAACACAGCAATCACTCTTTATTTTACATATGCTCCCCTCGATATTCTCATGGTACAATTTCCATACTGCCTGCAGTAATATTCTAGAAACCACACAGCAGATTTTTATGTCTGGGAGCCAAAAGGCTTTTGGATGGCGGCTCATTCTTGCATATGTATATGCACTATGCTCATAGTGAAAGGGCCATGTGAGCTTCTGTGACTTGTCATTTGTAGCAGTACTGGCTTCCGGATATAAAAGACTCAGAATTACAAAAGATTGCAGTAGGATGTTACTTAGCGAGTACCTTCACTCTAACACCCAGCACTGAATGTAGGGAACACTAGTGGTAAAATAAGACCTTTCTCCCCAGAGAGATTGCTGCTAAAAATGTATTAAGATGTCATGGTTAAGCATTTCCTACAAAAGGTATTATTTTTGCTGACTGCCTCATTGTAGTTGCTTGTGGTTCAGCTTGTGGATGTTCAAATTTCCCATGCATTCACATACGTGGTATAACATAGCCCCTGACCAGCCTTTCCTGCAGGAATTTCAGTTTAAATACAGGTGACCAGTGTGTCCTTGTGGCCAAGAAAGCCAATGGGATTCTGGGGTGCATTAGCAAAAACATTACCAGCAGGTCCAGGGAGGTGACCCTGCCCCTCTACTCAGCCCTGGCGAGGCCACATGTGGAGTGCCGTGTCCAGGCCTGGGCTCCTCAGGACAAAGAGACATGGAGCTCCTGGAGAGGGTTCAGTGTAAGGCAGCAAAGATGATGAAAGGAGGAAAGTCTGAGGGACATGAGACTGTTCAGCGAGAGGTGTCTGAGAGGGTACCTCATCAGTGTCTGGCAGTGTCTGCAAGGAGGTATCAGAAGATGGGCCAGGCTCTGCTCAGTGGTGCCAAGGATTAGGACAGGAAGCAACGGGCAGAAACTGATGCCCAGGAAGTTCCACTTGAACACAAAGAAAAACTTTACTCTGTGTGTGACTGAGCACAGATTGTGAACAGATTGTCCAGAGGGGTGTGGAGTCTCCCTCACTGGAGATATTCCAGAAGTGTCTGTACACAATCCTGTGCCATGCGCTTTAGGACAAACCTAGGTGATCAGGGAGGCTGGAGCAGATGACCCACTGTGGTCCCTTTCACCCTAATCCATTCTGTGATTCTGTGACAGTGAATCCTGCAAGCTACCTACCAAAAGCGTTCCCCCTGAATTTTTTTTTTCTTGAGTTTTAGTTACTTAATTGCAGAAAATTATTAAAATTAGTTGAAGGATTATTCTTTTCCAATCCCTTTTTAGTCCTAAAATTGGGTGATACCATAATGACAGATAAGTTTGTCCTTCCTATTACTTAAATCTGGAGAAAAGTTTGACTTGAAGAAAAATTGTCATTGTTCTGGTCATGAACGGACTGAAGTTCTTCTCAAGGGGACTGTGCCCAAATCACCAATTCTTATCCATATGTTTGTCATTTAGGTTTGTTGGAGAAGCTTTCAATGGACATCTATCTAACACATTTAGTGTCCCTTCAGAATTTTGTGTCACTCCAAAGAGACACCTAGATAAGTGTAAATTGGATAAATTGATTCAGCATAATAATAATACATCATAAATTAGTGACAACAACAAAAATGGAAATAGTGAGCTTACATTAAAATAAACCTCACTTCTTTTCATTTACAAATAATCTACCACTCCTCTCTTAAACCTTAGTTACTTCCTCCTTTAATAGTTTTGTTACAGAAACATTTACAAAGTGGCAAATCCTTTATAGGCTCTAACTCCATTCCACTCAGCATAAACACAACAGGGGAGAAATCCTGGCTCTGTAGCAGTCAAGGAAGAGGATGTGGGAGTTTCAGCATCCTGCAGTTCAGAGTCATTTTGCTGACTTTACTGTAGCAATATTTCACACAGTAATGTTTGCAAATGAAGGTAAGTCTTTTGAGTGATGCTGGAAAATGAGGCAACTAAAATGTTTTAAGTCACTCTGGTAAAAATTCTTGGTGTTGAAAATAAGTGTTTACTTTAAAAATACGTTGTCAGATCCTAGTTAGCAGGGGACTTAAGTACAAAGTTATAGAGAGAGTAGAAAATATTCCGGTAGGAAAAATATCTAGAAATTATAATACATTTCTAAATTAGGTATCTTTGACTATACTGATGATTTAATAGTGTACAACACAGTGGTGGTAATTTTTTTCCCCAAGAACATTTATAATCCATATATAGAAACAGAGTAATACTTGACTGCTAACTGAGGAACTTTGCTTGTGTATTTCTGGGTCAGACTGATCACTGTTGTGTTTAGCTCAGTTATCTCCTATGGACTGCCTGTCTTTAAGTGAAGATTGTGAAAGAAAGGGAACAAAAATGTTCATAAATATCTGAGTTATTTCCCCACTTTGTAAATATTCTGTGGCCGGATCATTCTGTTTTCAAAGTCTTTGAAAATTTCAATCTGGAAAGTACTTTTCCAAGAGGCTGAGTTTTCATGATGCTCTGCAAGACCAAATTACTCTCTGATGCATTGCGCTGGCCAAGACTTGATTTATTTATCTTTTCTTTATAACTATCAGTACCAAGCATCTTTGACATATATGATTGCTTCTAATAACTGTGGGCAAGTATTTCTTCAACTTGAAGAGAGAACAATTATAACCAGATTCTTAATCTCAACTATAGTGCTGCTGTAATACTGCAACATTGGTGCCTGTTACGTTGGAGTAGCAAAAAATCCAGCCTGAGCAGAGCCTGTCTGGTTTTCTGTTCCAGTTACAGGACTACAGATGTTAATTTATTAACTCAGAATTCAGTTCTCAACCATTTCCAGATTTCTCCCGGAGGAACTAGCAGGCAATATTGGGCACTGGTGGAGCAAAACAGCGGTGGTGAGAGCAGTAAAATAACACAATTTGTGACCTGTCTTATGAATTAGATAGAAAAGGCTTGTACAGCCCAACATGTTCCTGCCTCTTCATGCATTTCCTTCATGTTTAAGGGGCATTGCTAGTAGTCAGGTAGCCACCAGAAATTAAGGCCAGCAGATAGTAGTGGTTATGATCCACTCATTATGAATTTGACCCATTTAAGAACAGCTACACGATCTATGATATGATCAATCCCTGGAGTCATCTAGTCCCCCTCACACTTCTGGTGCTCTCTGAAAGAGAAAATACAGAATGAAATAAAGGACCAAATTGTGAAATTTATGATGGACAGCGGGCTAAGGAAATAATTTTCTTTTACAGCAGCATGAGTACTACAGCACGGTAAAATAATAATAATGGTACAAGTACTGTGTAATATCACAGATGCAAGCACCATCATTTAGAATTATGACTGTAGATTATTCTAATATGAGAATAATGCTGTCCAGTCTTGGTTAATCTGGATTCAAACCAGGCATCCACAGAAGACATCTTCTGCTATAAGCAATTATTAATTCTCTCAGCCATCTAATATCACTCTAGAAGATTTTTCTAAATAGAGAACAGCCTTACTTAAGGCAATATCATGTTCTAGGTAAAATGGAGGTATTACAAAACTATGGTTTTTTTCAAGAATACAAAGCACTTTTCATCCAAGTCTGAGTTTTCATAGAATCACTGAATGGTTTGGGCTGGGAGGGACCTTAAAGAACACCTCATTGCAACCAACTCCTTGAGTGCAGCTGTCCAGGCAATTCCTTATGCACTGAGTTGGGTGATGGTCCATCCATCAAATCCATATCTCTCCAGTTTAGAGATGAGGATATTGCGCAGGATGTGTCAAATTCTTTGCACAAGTCCAGGTAGGTGATGTTAGATGCTCTTCCCTTTTCCACCAACATTGTAACCCCGTCACAGAAGACTTTGCTGAAGCCATGTTGGCACTCACCAACCACCTCCTTGGGTTCAATGTGACTTAGCAAGATTTCTGGGGGGCGTCTGCTCCATGATCTTGCAGGGAACCAAGGTTAGAGTGACTGAATTGTAGGTCCCCAGGTCTTCCTTTTTTTTTACCTTTTTAAGAAAGGGGGTTTTGTTTCCGATCAGTGGGAACTTCACAGTACTGCCATGATTTCTTGAAAGGGATGGTCAGGGACCGAAACTCTTCATCTGTCAATTCCCTCAGGATCCATGGATATGTCATCAGATCCCATGGACTTTTGCACCTTCAGGTTCCTTAGATGTCGTCAATTTTACACTTCTACAGCAGACACTTCTTTGTTCTCCCAGTTCCTGCTTCTGCCTTCTGTGAGTTGGGTGGTGTGGTTAGTAAGACCAGGGCAAGAAAACAATTGGTGAGTCCCTCAAGTTTCTCCATGGCCCAGGGAAGATCTCGTATTTCTTTCTGAAGAGGATCCACATTTACTCTAGTCTTCCTTTTATCACCACCATGTCTAAACAAGATTTTCTCTTTTTTCCTTTGACATCCTTGGCCAGATTTAATTTTACACAGGCTTTAGCTTTCCTAACCTGATCCCTCCCTGCCCGGACAATTTCAAGTTTTGACAGAAAGCCAAAGCATTTTGAAACACAAGTGGTTCATTTGTGAATATCTAATGGGTATTTTGTATAGGCAAAATCTAATTTGTAGTGGCCTTTAGGTTTTATACAGTTCTCCTGATTATTTCTTATGAAACTAACTTCGGAGATATGGGGATTTCATGCTGAGATGTAAAAAGAATAGCCGCTGATTAACGGTACACTGCAAACAATACTTTTGCCTTATTGGTATTTTATTGCTCACCTGTGTTTATAGAGATTTTTCTGCTTTTCTTCTGAAGTAGTTTGCAAAAGGTCTTACTGTACTGCTCGTTGAGTTAATGGGCTTGCTTAATCATCATGGTTTGGAGAACAACAAAGGAAACTGCATGTGTCCCAATTTATACTGCAAATGGAACAAATGTCTTCTGTAAGTATAAAAGGATCATTTCTTTTAAAGAATAAAGCCCTTTGAAACCAATTAATAGTTGACCTACATAGTAATGCACATATCTCCATGTTTTCTCTCTTTTTTTTTGTGGAAGTGATTTCTCAGTAGCAGAAAAAGAGTAAATAAATATGTGTGATCATCCACTTCTACAACAAAGATTTTGAGGTTAAATATTCAAACATTTTTTTGGACCATTTCTATAAAATTAAGTGCATTTTATCTTTTTAACCTGCTACAACCGTAGCTGAAGAAAATAGGCTGCAACAAATCTTTCCCTACCTAACAGCTTCCTTGGTGTCTTTGCGCAGCATACAATGGCCAGTGAGAACTTGAAAACACACAGACTGATCTTTTCATTCTAAAGAACCAAATCCCCAAAACATTTGTCTAGCTGGAAGCATTTTCAGTCTGTGATTCTTCAACACACAGGCAGGGGAGTTATATGGAGGCTCATGGGGAGCAGCATTGCACTTGCACAACATTTTGTTTGTTGCAACATCCTTATATCATTACCATCCTTGCTTATAACTGCTGATGTGTGTCATTACTATTCTTGCTTACAACTCCTGATGTGAGAAAAGAAACTTGGAAATATGAATTATGGATTTAATAAAAACATAGTATGTATACTGGGACAGAAGCAGTGTGTTAAAGGGATAGCAACTGTGCCGGCTGCTTTAGTGGCTGCAAAATCAAGGAAACAAAAACAAAAGGGGCCTAACACTTTGTTGTACGTGGACCATGGAAGAACAGTAAACAGTGAGATTTTGGCCAACAGGTGTGCTCTGTACGGCTGCTTAAAAGAAAGCTCTCTCAGCCTAATCCAAAATGTGAGGGTTTGTGTTGATCTCACCCTGTAAACAACTGCAGCTCCTGACTTGATAATAACAGACTGTACTCGTGCTAGAGAAAGTCTAATGTTAATCACTTCCTGAAGGGTTGTTTTTTTTTTTAATTAGAAACATAAATGTGTGTTAAAATGTTGAAACCAGGCTTTAGCACTCACATGACAAGGAAAGAAGGTTGATCAAGAAAAATAACTGTATGCTAACACTGAGACTAAAAGTCTCAAGCACAATGAGGAAAATTAAAGGCTGATCCAAATGTCCGTCCTTCAAACACTACAAAGGAGAAAGGGTACAGAATAATAGTGTCACATTTCAGTGTTGGTCAGGAATATAGACTGGAAACTGAAAGTAAAATGCTAATCAGAGTCATGAAGTTTGACAGTATGAAAATGGGAGGACAACTCTTTAATTACTCTCAAAACTGAGGTTATTGCATTTAAAAATGAGATTACATACTTGCCAGAACTGGCAGGTAACTGAGCCCAGTGATCTAGTCCTATATACCAGTGAGAAAAAAACAAAAGTGCTTTTGTTTTTCATCAACAGTCCTTTGATACAAAATTATCTCCCTCTGCTTGTTGCGCCCTGATTTGGTCTGACCGAATGCTTTCAGTACTAAATCCCATCACCATTTTCACAGTATCTTTGTATTGCTTTCAAGCACCTGCGAAATGAGTGACTCAAAAATAAACCTGTTACACAGACCAGAGACGTACAGATGAATGTAATTAAGAAGGCAGATCCATTCAGAAGGAAAAGGAAATTTATGTGGTGGCATTATAGGCTGAACAACCAAATCATTTTTTTCAGCATTGTATGTACAGATATGAATGATGATATGGCCCTTATACAAGATAATCCCTAAGTATTTAAATGGGACTGTACAAATCCATACTCTTTGTTCTGCCCATTTGTAGAGGGGTGACTACCTGCAGTATAAACCAGTGCTTTCTTCTCAGCTTTCCTCTTGTCTTGCTGATAACATTCTTTGTTCAGTAAATGGAGCCATATTTTACAATTAGACTGCAGACTTCCCTCTATTTCAAAGGGATGCAGCACTGCCAGCTTTGTATTTGCATTACATCGCCTTCAAACACAATTTTTGGATCACTGCACCCTGAGCTTATTTTCACTTTGAACCATTGTCTCCTCATTTACCCTTCCTAATATTATCTGTAAATTATTCTTTTGACATTTTGTGTTATATGAAACCATTACTCACTGTCAATGATCTCTACCTGACTCAACTGCTTTGTCAGACATTTACTGCTCTGTCTCTATATGACTGTCTCCTGCACTGGATTGCTATTAAAATTAAATACTAGTATTTCCCATTGATATATCAACTAGAGGATGCCTACACATGACTTCATCTGTAGCAGCTGCAGAGGTAAAACGCAATAATTATTACACAGGCTATAGCAATGCTTTTAATAGTTCAGGGCATCTGTTTTCAACCTGCAGACTGTGTGATGCTTTTGAGACTCTCACAAAAGTTAACTGAGAAAAACTAGCACATTTTCTGGGCTGATATTCCCTTCACAGATGTGTATATCAACAGTGATGTTTTCTCAGAGGTCCACAAAAAGATCCAGCACCACTGGCTTAACATGAAATGTAAAAAAGAAAGACTCATCAAGTGAAGGAAAGTGCTTATGTAGACAATGGAAATAAAATAAAATTTCAGTGAATGCTAAACCTGCTCTGTAGGAAGCAGTAAGGGATCTCTGAAGGCTGAACTGTTCTAAAAATTGCATTTAAATTTCTTCCAGAAGACTGTGCCATCAGTAGAAATATGCTTCATAATACCCTTCTTTGCCAGCTGGAATTCCTGTATGCCAAGACAAAGTCATTTTGGGTTATCTCCCTAAAATTTCTTCCAAAAGTAAGGATTAGCTGGAAGGTTTTTCAAAAGACAACAGACAGAAGTTTTTACACTCTTGTCCTGTGCAATAGCTGGTTTATAATTATAGTTTATGACACATAAACCATTGAAACATATGTGTAAATCATTAACTGCTGCAAGTTTAATACTGCAAGCTCCTACCTCCTTCTAAAATAAGATGATAACCCATGTCACATACTCTCCATTCTTCCATTCTGAGATGGTTAATGGGAAAAGAAGTGAAGTGATAGGATAGACACAGAAATTCTTCACCCAACACAGTCCAGGACTTTACCCACACAACTGCTGTTGCTTGTTTTAGACTCACCACTCCGGAGCAAAGGAGCATGACACGATGTTAATTTGATTTTGGAAATATGACCTCCTTTATACAGCTTCTCATTTCCCTACTGTTTGAAAACATAGGAAGACATGAAAGTATGTCTTTTCAGCATCAAATGACAAAAAACATGTATAGGACCTATGTTTAAACTACTAGTGCTCTTGCAGCTTGGCCTTCTTCAAAATCGCTCAGCAGAAATAGCTGCTGCTGAATACATCAAACCTGGTGCATTTTAATAAAAACCACCAAGGCCTTCAAGTGCAGATGAGATATTTTGATGCATGTTTCCTTAAAAATGTGAGGGACTTTAAAATCTCAGAGGGAAAAATCAGCATCGTGTGTTGTGGCCGTTGCTATGGTAACTATACTTTTTGCTTTTATTCCATAACAGTGTGAACTAGCTCTTGAGCCTCTGCAGCAACATGACCTACTGAAGACTAAATTACTAGGGTACTATATACTTATACACACTTTCTTTTTTCTTGCATTTTGCCCAAGAATAGATGGATTTTAGCATAAAAATAAAGATTCTGACCAGCTTAATTCTTTGCACTACTTGCTGCGCCTCTCACTTTGTAGTTCATAAAAATAAGAGGCAGGCAGTTATGGAAAAATGGGGGGGGGGAGGGGGGGTTG
>VZTI01003705.1:27597-71325 GCA_013397865.1 Struthidea cinerea
CAGTAGGGAAAGCTTGATTTTCCAGCATAGCAAAATTCCCTTGCATTCAGTTGTATTGTTCTTCATGATTTAAAAAATTATCCAGACTGAAGCACTACAAGATGCATAAAGACAATTTCTCAAATGTTGACTAGCAAACAATTTTTTATTAATATATTATCTGTCTCACAGTAACACTTGTAATCTCCACTCGATATTGGCTCCTATGAAGACTGAGCACCACGCAGAGCAAAGAAGACCTTGTAGAAAAAACCTGCATTGCATAACTTGGAAATTTTTTTTATCTGCTTAGTTTTCAGAACCCAGAGGAAGGAAGGAGAATGGCAGTGCAGCAACAGAGATACAGGTGTTCACATAAACATAAAATTTAAAAACCTAAATATCTTTTGTATTCTGTGTAAAAGGATAAGTAGCTCAAGTTTTATCAGCAAGGACTTTCCAGGGATTCCAAGAACTTTGTTTCCATTTCTCTAGCACACTTTTGAGAGGACAAATGAGTACAGATGGGTAATCAAATCTCTGTCCGGGGGAGGAATTAAGCAGGAAGCAGCTTCTGATGCTAACATGGTTAGTGAGACAAGTTTGAATCTCAAATTCCTGAAATATGTATTTTCATCCCAGAGCTGACAAAAAGGAAAGCCCACTCAGAAGGAGTTTTCATTTCCTGCCTGCAAACCATTCCTTGAGCTTTACCTTCTCTCACACTTTTGAAACATTTGATGTGCATCTGTTGAGCTGGTCCAGTCAAGCCAGGACTGCAGCCAATTTTCCCATATAGACCATGATCATCATACAGAATCTTGGTTGACTGAACATTATTTATGAGAATACCATCAAGAACTCAGTTGATCAAAAGGGTTCTAACATTCAAATCGTCCTCAGACATCAGTGTTCCAGTTGTCTAGCAGATTTCTAAATACTTTTAAGGGTCTTGCTCACAATGGCTTCTAAAAGAAAATATGCAGAAAGTGTGTACTGAAGGAAGAGCAGACATTCAATTTAAAAGAGAGCACAGAATCATATTGGTTGCCTGTAGATTTCCCAACTAGAAAATCACAGCCCTTCAAAGGCAATTTGAACATGGATATATGTACAAGGTGCTGTCACAGTAATTTACATTACTGCATCTCCTTCTCTTTAATCAATGATATTGTGTTCTGCATTAAGGAAATATATTTTTCCTTACTGTCTTCCAATAGTTCCTTAATTTAAGGCTCTCATTGCTTCTGTTTCCTGTGATTTGAATTCAGACGAAGAGTTTGGAGCAGCAGGGTCCTGTAGCTGGTTTGTGCAGGAGGCACATTCAAGAAGGAAGTAAATGTAAAGCTGTGTCCCAGGGGTTTTTCCTACATTGATGAAACAGCATATATGATGATTTTTTAGAGGCAGAATGTTTTACATAAACTATTTTCCCTCCTCAGAACACCAGTATAGTTTCCCCTCTCTCTATTTTCCACATGCCACTTTCACCACTGAACACCTTCCCATAGTGCATGAGAGAATATGAGCAACATCTGTCGCAGGTGGTTTGCTCTTTATCTCATCTTCTCCCCAGAGAGAGAGCTCTGTGTGTAGTGGATAGGAATATAAATAATAGATTATTCCTCACTTAGTCAAAGTAGGGGAAAGAAAAAAATAAAAAAAGGAAAGGTATTATAGAGACTGAAATTTGTTTTGTTGCTTTTCCTAAGTGAATTGTTAAAAGGAAAGTAAGTGGCATATGAAACTTTCTATTCAGCTTCAGGTAAAACGATTTGGTTTTGAGGAAGAGACAAAAGAAATGGGAAATGAAAGGTTAGATGCATAAAACTTTGTGGAGAAGACACCGGCAAAGCAAAAAGCTATTCATGCTTAGCAACTTAATGATTATAATAGCCCAGAACATGACATCCTCAAGTCACTGCATATCTGTGTTCCAGATGATGCTCATTCATTAATTCACTGTTTAGGGTAAAATGGAGCAATCCTAATGGGAGGAAGTGAAAGGTCTTCTCCTTGGAGTTTGTAATTTTCTTAAGAGAGGATATTCCTTTTCTTGTGATTTTACAAGGAATGGCTCTTTGCTTTCCATCCAAAATACTGAGTAATGCATTAAAAATTTCCAGATGTCGAGAATCACAGTTATTCTGAGCATATTTCATGGTTTTCCAGAATTCATATTTAGGAGGAATTATTATGATTTTAGGTAAATCCTATTTACCTCCTACCTTGTGGCTTATACTTCAAGAGTTCTTGAATTATTGTCATTTTTTTTAAAGCATTTGCTTACTAGTAAATAGTAACTTATACTATTTTTCAAGTTGTATTGTTACATTATGCTTATTATTATTTCCCAGGCTCTAAATCAAAGAAACTCCTCACAGGGTGAGTTCTTCCTAGGAGGGATTTTAATGCCGGAGGGGATCAGGGATGATATAATTAGCACACCTTGGTATTCCCATAAGCTGCACTGATTTACACCTCCAGCCAAGTGACACTCTGAAGTGCAGGAAATTGCTTCTTACTATGAAGACCAAGTAGTTCCCTGGGCAGTGGAGCTAATGAAACCTTCTTTCTGATGAACTGCTGTGTACCTTTTCTTTATTTCTTCTTTGACTCCAACACCAGCATCTCCAGCTCTGCCCTGTATCCCTTGGATATCTCTACGAGCAGCAGGTCAAAGTCGGTGTGAGAGGAAGGCTAAGGCTGGTTGGGAGCTCTTCATGTGATCGTTGCTGTGGCCAAACAGAATATTTACCAGCTGAGCCCTTTCTGCTTTTTCCTTACTAATGTGAACCTTTGTCTTCTACTTGATTGCTGAGATTCACACAAATTTAATTCTCTTTTAAATAATGGTGTCCCTGTCAAATTTTGGTTGAAAGCAACCAGTGTTGCTCAAAGCTCAAAGCTTGTTGGGGTGAGGCAACCTAACAGATGGATAAATTAAATTGAAGTATTTATTCCTGCACTGGGAACTAGTCTATAAAAGGAAATTATTTCAACTAAACCACTTCCAAGCTAATGTGCATTTAAAAAATAAATATCAGGGTGTCAGGTGCATATTTGTGGCACAGGCGGTTATAATTTTTTGGGTTTTATTTTTGAAACATTAATGTCACTTGAACACTCAAAAAAAATTTATTAAACTCTGATTCTAGCTAGTATGAAACGACACCATCTTGATATAGTGGAAAAATAAAACCAAACACCACCTCAATGTGCTTCCTAGTATTGATGTTCAGTTTTCAGTTCTTCTGGTCACTTCCTCTCTGACCCTGAACAAGTCATAAGAAGATCTGAAGCAGGCTGACATTCTGTTAAAATAATCAGAAAAGATGGAAAAAGTAAAAAGAGAAGGAAAAAAAAAAGCAGAAGCTATATCAATATATCTATTCATAAGTATCCTTCAAATTAAACACAACTCAAATTCCGACAACTAGATGAATATAGTACTTCTTTTGAATTGGGAAGGAAACCTACATCATTGTAGATGTACGTCTCTTCTGGAAGAATTCCATTCTCCTCTTTCTGATGTGAATTTAGTGGAACTGTGTCACTTCAGGCTGCTCCCTCTGTCATAAGTCTCTCAGGTCACATCTGATTTCTGTTCTCCATTTTTTAGTTCTATATCTTTCTGCAATTTAATAGTAAAATGCTTCCTGACTTTGCTAAGAATGAGGATATTTATTTACCAGGAAAAAAGTCTGTTATTGCTGTGTTGCAATCTTCAGTAATGCATAGACTCTTGCTCCTCTGACTAGGATGTCTGGAAAGAGAAGGAGTGATGCAGGATGTATCCTGACTATGTCAATCAAAATATATGTTGATCCCCCTTTTCTCGCTCTGCATTTCCTTGGGTTTCACGTCTGCATTGCCTCAAAAAAATGAGGAGCTGATTTTATTGTTTTTTCTAATTTTATCCCTATGATTATTGCATATTTTTCATGGCAGAGAGACTGTTATTCTAAAGCAATAATGTCACCGAAAAAATTTGTCAAAGCAGAATTTTCCTAAAATATTTTTAAATTTTTTAGCAGCCTGTGTATTCCCCCCATAGAGACATTGTTATTACACACTAAGCTCTAGGATGTAGAAACAAGGATTATATTCACTGTGGATAAGAGAGAGGTTTCTGCTGCTAATAAATCTTATTTTAAAATACAGAACTCCCTAAATCTTTGCGAGTCCAGTATTCGGATATGGCCCTGGATGCTCTTGGATCAACATCTTTCAACTGCTGTGCTAAACCAAATATGAATGACAGTACCACACTCACAAATAGAAGGAGTCTCAAGTGTACCTTTTTTTTCCCCCATTTACATTCTGATTACAGAAAAACATAATTTCCAGTGTTAACATCAAATATCCTCAAGCAATATAAATCTTAATTACTGTATGCTAGAAGTAGCACTAACAAACACACGAGGCACTTTACAAGGACCAAGTGTGTCCCTATGTACACGTAAAGAATTTCAGCAATTCCTTTCCTGCACTTAACAAGACCTAAATCTGTTTAATGACGAGTAATCTCTAGGAAGCTATATAACATGGATAATTATTCAGAACTCTTCTTTTAACAGTGTTTTTCCTGAAAACATTCACACAAGATCTGACTTCTAGTGAACTAATGATCTATGAGTGACACTCATCATTTAAAATTATTCATAGAACAACTTAGGCTGAAGTTGTGAGTCTGGATGATCCTGGATGCTGGGAATTCAGGTGCAGAGATGCTTCAAAACCGTTCAGCAGAAATCCATCACCAGCTCATTTATGCAGGAGAAAGCTTTAAGGGAAAGACACTTAAAATGTTTTAATCAGAGTTTGTGTTTCTGCAGGCAGAGAAAGCAGATAAAATGGCACTGGAAATGAGAGTTGCCAGTCTTCATCTTAACAGCAAAAGTGGCTGAAACATCACTTGGCTCGACTAAATTTCCTCGAGCCCATCAACGAGAAATAAATGATAAAAGAAGAGTTTCAAATTCCCCTCTAATTGCTTTGCATTTCTTATGGTTGGGAGGGCAAAATTTGCATCTTCCTGGATTTGCAGGCAGTAAGACAAGAAAGTAACAGCAGAAGGCCAAACAGTCAAAACAGTATATACATTTTCTTTCTTTTTTTTAAAGTTTCTAATATCTATTTTATTACTTTTTTAATTTTACATTTATCTAGAGAAGTAGTGAGTGGTAATATCTTTGTCTTAAGTTAACCTCTTTGGGCCAGTAGTGTCTGGCTGCAAGGAATGATAAACTCTGTTTTATTTTAAGTAATTTCTGTGCAGTCCAATGGATGTTGATTAATCACCTCAAAAGATTTGTTCTGAGTGTTTTTCAAAGCCTTGACAAGAACTAAAGTTTGTGAGAACTTTCATGAGAATTCATAAGAATTTTTAGCCATTTTAACCTTTATTGGCAGCAGACAGAACACGCTTCCCTGCTCCAGAGCTTTTCAGCACCTCACTTAAAATAACAAATTGTCCTCTTTTGCTCTGGGATTGCCCAGGCCTATATAGGGATAAATTGCTCCTTACAACCTGAGGATATTTCTTCTGTTTCTTTGGCCTAATCCACTACCAATCCTGTCATTATTATTCACTGAAGAAAATGTCACAGCTAATGTACTGTAAGACCACGATTTTAATTCAAAATCACTGTATGGACACTTCTTCTTTACTACAGGCTACATATCCACACACATAAAGTCTTTATCCACACATATGAAAAAAGGAGTTCTCTGAAGCTGCATCTTCTTCTTATGGAAGAGCATCTTTTCAGAATGAAGTACTCAGAAATATGTTAAATTCTTGCAAATTCCCCTCCAGCACAGCAATGTATCCCTGCCACATGGACAATCCTGGTGGGGCTCCAAGAACAAAAGCAGTTTTGCAGAGACAAAGACTTGGTATCGAGACATCTAGACTGTGCTCATCTAATGCAAACTAGATTTTATATATTTTTTTTTAATTTCTAATAATTTTAGTGAATCAGCTGCATCATTATCAGCAGGCAGTCAAAATCAGCAGTGGCTAATACTTCAGGAAATGTTGAAATTTCGGGAATAAAATTTACGAAAACATTTGGAAGAAAGCTTCTGAAATGTTTCTTTCAGATTTTGTCCGTCCCTATTCGAAATTTGGATCTCGAAAAGCTAAAATTAGATTTCCGTATGAGAAATCTCAACCAAGCAGACAGATTTAAGGAAGATCCTTAATTTTTTCCCCTGTTCTCAGCTCCCTCCAGTCTTAGGGGGAGTTGCCTGCTTAGCAATTCTCAGGGTCAAGTGCTAAGACAAGAAGGTTTCCATTTTGTGAGCAAGCTTAATACCCTGGTAATCGTGTGCATTGGGTCCATCTATCTGGCCCACGAGAGATACGAGCCCGCAGAAATCTCTGTCTTTAGCGCTTCCTGCAGTGGCTCATAGGCTAATCCTTAATGGCTTGTAATTTAATACCTGCTCTGCTGGGGGATTTGATGGCCATTACAGCAGCTCTTTGGTTGGTTGCCTTGTGGCTCAGCCTGAGCTTTGCACAGCTTGGCAGCTCCATCCCTGCCCAGGAGAGAACCAAGCTCTGCCTCACCGTGGTCAGGCCTGAGGAAACTCAATAACGGAGCGAAACAGTCCGGTGCACCAGGCTGGATAACCATATGGCTGGGTTTGTATCTCAGCTAGGGGAATCACAATTTCCTCTGTATCGTTTCCACAAGAAGATATAATAAATTGGCTTGGCATTGCTCACCTTGAGAAAGCGATCCAAGCTCTCACTTTGTGAGGAAGTGCAAAACTAAGCAAAACTGCAGCTCTGTTTCATTACCAACATTTTACTCAGCTCTAATATTAAAACCTTTCCTTTCTACTTTTATCTTTCAGTTGTCACCTTCCCTAGCAAGGCACCATTTTCTTTCATCAGGGCTTTAGAAACAGTGCCAATTTGTTTCCACCTCCTCTCTGTATAGCTGTGATCTTTAATCCCTGGTATCAATCTCTTTTTCTGTGGTTCCTGCCTCACTCTGTAACCCTTGAAACCTTCGAGCAAATGAGTCTATTTTTGTCTCTGGAGATTTGATGGCAGATAACACAGTTATTAGAGACATCTTTTTCTTGCTCTGATAATGATGATCTGCCTTCAGTAATTTTTCCATGCCTAAACTGCCAGCACGGCTGGAGGGACACTGACATGTTTTTCCTAGGTGTGTAAATTGCTACTTCCCCCTTTTCCCCCCCCACCCATTTTTTCTTTTTTTTCCCACTTCTTCACACTGATATATTTATTTATTCCAATTTTTGTTTCATC
Source organism: Struthidea cinerea (assembly GCA_013397865.1). Lineage (NCBI taxonomy): Eukaryota > Metazoa > Chordata > Aves > Passeriformes > Corcoracidae > Struthidea > Struthidea cinerea. The sequence continues at coordinate 34,868 of VZTI01003705.1, forward strand.
CAATCCCCTGGTATGACTTATCCATTCATGTGTAATTTATAGCTGTCAACATTTACACTAGGCTGCTGAAATTTATTGCTGACCACTGATACAGCTATAATTTCATTTTGGTCAAATACCTTAAGCTCTCCCACGTTCCCACAGTGTATTTCTTACGCCAGTGCCCCAGGAAAGAAATCCCCTCTGCAGCATTTGTGCAGCTTTCCTGGATTGTGGCACAGAGAAATAGAATGAGTTTGGATGCACTGGGAATGACCTATTATCATTTTCTCTCTCACAGGATCACAGCTGAGTACAAGCTGAGGAAAGAGAAGGTATCTCAGGTAACAACAACCCCAAAATTTATAATGCCAGAGAATGAAAGCCACATTTGCAAAACCCCACAGGCAACCTGAAGGACATGAGGCATGTGATGAGATGTGATATATGGAATGCATGTGATCCATGAGATCCAAGTGGAAAGCTTCATTTAATATTCAAACTGCAGCACCATGAATTATCTTGAGCTTCTGAGGCGAGCTTTGGTTACAGTCTCTTGCCCACGGATGACAGGGGTTTTATTATGAAAAGATAAAAGAAAAAAAATCCCAGAAAATAAGAACTCTTGTGTGATGCAGTTTCCAATACCAGGCTACCAAAAACCAGCCATGTTTCTAATCAAGTTTACTGCTTAAATATGTTTTTCAGAACTCTGCTAGGTTTTGTTTGCTTTTAATTTTTTTTTCTGTACATTTTAACAATCTTTTGTAAATCTAAATCTGCTTGGCTGAAAAGAAAAACTCTTGAAGAACAATTATTTTCTGAAAAACATGTTCTCAGTTTTCACTCCAAATATGGTTAATTTGAAATTCACTTTGTACTTTGAAAAAGTAACACTGTTTAGGATCATATCCTTTAATACCTTTTATTTCTAAGTGTGCAAAATTTGCACTCACTGGAACAAGAACTTAATGAAAAGTTAAGAGTAAATGGTAAATGAGGAAACTGAGTTTGGTTGAAAAGGCAACCTTCAAACAGTCAAAAATTATTCATAAGAATAAATAAGATATTGGAAGAACCCAGACAAGCACATTTCTGGAGAAAAGGCTCAGTCAATGCTAACATCTGAAACTCCTGCCTGGAACAGTCCTTCAGTTCAAGAAACAGAAATGTGTCTCATAGATTTCACTCTGTCTAAGAGAATTAAGGAAGACACAGCATCCTAATATTTTCACAGTGAAGTCATTAAAAATAATTTTGTCCTCTGATGATGCACCTTTTGATTTTGAATACCTTTTTTCGGAAGTGAAACTTTGGATCTTTTAATTTTTTTTTTCCTAACTCTCTAAGTCAGAGAAAATTAAATCTTTTTCTTTTGTCTTCTCTTTTGCTTACATCCAATAACTCTTGCAACAGTGATTCTTCACTCAACATTTGGCTGGGAGCGGAATTTTAATTTCCTAATCAGCTGAAGTGAGCCGTGCTGTTCAGACTTCATTTTAGTTATCTCAGGAATTTAGTGGGTTAAGATCATTTGTGTCTCAACGGGATGCACAGCTCCTGACTCACATTTTGTAGCACCACAGTTGGATTACTGCCACTTCATGTTTGCAGCCTTCCTTGACCACGCATTGTGTAAGTCCCTGGTTTGCACAAAATTCAGCATCTAGAATGGCCACTTGCATACATTGGCTGATCACACGGAGATGGAGGATGCTGCACAGGCTTCCTGTCAAATGCATAATTGCTTTTACAGTACTTGTATACTCTTCACATCTTGCTTTCATCTCCACTTACCTCCCTGAACAGCCGATCAGTCACCGTCCTTGTAACTGAGATTTGTACTTGCCCTTTCTTAAAAATTTGATTTTTTTTTTAAATAAGCTGCCTCGCATCAGAGCTATGAGAAACTTAATTTTTTTGAGATTTTTGGGTGGTTTATTTTGGACGCCTCGTCTTGACTTCTTCAGCAGAATTTCTGTTTAATTGTAATGTAGTTTAAGTGTATAATGCCATGTGTTGCTTCTGCATGAAGTGTGCTATATAAATGTAAATCAGCTAATTAATTCATAACAACAAGTATTATAGCAATACATTGACTGTCATGCTCTGCGGTTTTCCTGTTTAACACTGTGTATATGCTTTGTTAGTAGAGCAATTGCAAGCAGGAGGGTTAATAATTTTAAATCTAAGTAGTCTTGGCTGTTTATACAGCCAATACAATTGTCTATCTGGAGCCTGTACAGATTAAGAGGCCAAAGTTTCTATTCTCAGCCTTAGTTCATAGAACCATAGAATGGTTTTGGTTGAAAGGGACCTTAAAGATCATCTGTTTGCAACCCCCCTGCCATGGGCAGGGACAAAATTGATGGCATTCTGTGTAAATGTGGGAGAAATCACCTGTTTGGATGCTTTCAAACATTACCTGTTTGTGAAATGTGAAAAATGGCTCCTTTTCTTCTCTGAAAGGTACCCAGAGAGACCTATGGATAAACTGACTTTTGTAAGCGGAAATACTGAACGTGTTCTAAATTCTCCATGAATCACTCTGAGTTCAGCTTTATCATTCTTTGTAACAGAATGTTACAAAAACTGACAAAATTACACTAAAATTACTCCTCTATTTCTCAGCTGTTTCTATATCCAGTTTATCTACAAGATCTAAAATTCTCTGGAGTTGCAGCAAGCTTCATGTAAGCCAGTATCTGACAGATAGAAAACATGCTCCCTTCCAAGACAGGCTGCATGTTGATAGCTAGCATCATTGATTATCAGTTTTTCTCTTTGCTCAGAAATACAAAATTTTATTTAAAAATATTTAACTTTAAGCTACTCACTTTAGAATCAAAAGATTCCTCTGAAAGCATGTAATTCCTTTCATATGCTTCCAGTGTACCAGGAAATCCATGGGAATGCTGCTGTGTGTGCACTGAGAATCACAGAATCATCAAGTGGTTTGGGTTGGAAGGGATCTTAAAGCCCATCCAGTTCCAACCCCTGCCATGGGCAGGGACACCTTCCACTGTCCCAGGTTGCTCCAAGCCCAATCCAACCTGGCCTTGGACACTTCCAGGGATAGGGCAGGCACAGCTTCTCTGGGCAACCTGTGCCAGGGCTTCACCACCCTCACAGTCAAGAATTTCTTCCTAATATCCCATCTAAACCTACTCCCTTTAGTTTGAAGCCATTTCCCCTTATCTTGTCACTTTATACTCTAGTAAGGTCCGTCTCCACCTTTCCTGTTAGGCTCCCTTCAGGCACTGGAAGACTGCAATTAAGTCACCCCAAAGCTTCTCCTTTCCAGGCTGACCAATCCCAATTCTCTCAGCCTTTTCTCGTAGCAGAGGTGTTCCATCCCTCTGATCATCTTGGTCGCCTCCTCTGGATTCGCTCTAACGGGTCTCTGTCCTTCCTGTGCTGGGGACCCCCAGGACCCCCCAGGGTGGGGTCTCACCAGAGCATTATTAAGGGTATAAGTCTGACTGCTCTGAGAAGGGCTTCACAGCAGGAGTTTGGTCACTGTCAGAACAGTTTCCTAAAGAGAATTCACAAGTGAGAAACAATTTCTCTTCAACTTCTCAATGGAGAGTGTTGGTTAGTTCTTGAAAAAGAAACAGAGAATAACTGAAGACTTTAAAACCTTGATGATACTCAGGTTTTAGAGAGTTTACAAGGAAATAAAATAAAACCTCCAAAACATTATTCTTTTAGAAAATGTGGGTGGAAATATTACCCCGATTTGTATACACTACGTCAGGTTGTCTGATACAGAAGCAGAATAGTTGGTGCTCAAACATTTTGTCTAATGCAGGGACAACTACAGCTTTGTGTAGCAATTTCTCAAGGTTTCCTCTCTCCTTTTCACATCTCTGAGCAAGTATGCAAAGGCTGAGACCAAAAACTCCCTTCCCTAAAACAGTGAGTATAACCTGAGTGCAGAAACATCCTTCCTCTCTGTAGCTGAATGCTGGCAGCTGAGTGATGCATGTTGGCCCTTGCACAGCTGCCAAGTCAGATTTTTCCTGTATCAGCTTCTCACAAACAGCACTGAGCAACCACAGTGGATTAAGGTACACGAGGGGCACCAGGATCTAGAGGAAAACATTTGAGAGACAAAAGCAGCATTTTCATTTGGCATTTTTTCTGTCATTTTTCCTCTCTTTCATCAATAAAATATGTCCTAAACTGAGCATTGTCCCTTGCAATTCTTTCTAAATAATATCAGGAGTGACACACAGCCCCCCCCAAATGGTTTATTCTCTACCAGTATTCAGAAACTCATCAGAAAAAAAATCCTTATATTTCCTTTATGCTATCAAAGCTTTCCTCAATTTATCAAAATTATTAATAACCACTCTCCAGTGTAACTTCAAAATAAGTGACTTTTTAATATGATTATACTTTCAAAGCCTAACAGTTGATTGAATACTTCTTGTATGTGCAAATGTGCTCTGTATTCACACACAAAAATCCATATGCAAGCATGTTATACAGAGAACACACAGCAAATGAACAGCTAGGCATATTTTTCTGTGCCTCACTGTTTCCATACACATTTATAAACCAAAAAGTAATTCTTCCTTCTTAGACGCAGACAATGCAGCTACAAGGAAAGAAAAGGAAAGATCCTAAAAGACTCAGTTTTGGATAAAATTTCCAAGTAAAAGACTGAAAAAGACTCAAGAATATAATGTTGAAGTAGCTGTGTAATTATGCAAACCATCATACTTCTTTCTACTCTTTTGTTCCACCATTAAATTAAATATATGAAGGGGAAAAAAAAAGTTTTACATTGTATGAAGGCAGTTACACACTTCAGATTGCTAAAAAAATTATCTTAATTATCCGCATATTATGCTCAGAAGAAAATCATTAGCTTTTTCTTTATGAGAACTGTCAATGCCAAAAATACTTCATTCCAGAAAACTGTATTTAAGGAAAAATATTCAAAACAACTCATAGTAAAGTCATGAATAGTTCACTTTGGATTTGTTTTTTAGCACCTGCAAATTAAGTTACCCAGAGACAGGAGAGCTTTGTTAGCAATATCTGTGAATGTCTGGAAAAAGAAGATTGACCCCTTTGGCTCTTTTTTAGCAATGAGACCTTGTGCTTAGGACAGGACTTAGTTTGGAGCAAGAAAACAGCAATCTCTGTCCTGAAACTGAGGAGCTATCCATTCACAAATGTTATGAGATAAGAGAAAATAGCTGCACATAATCACAGAACTTGGTATTAAATATTGAAATGAACAGACAAAGGAAAGGCTTTTTAATCAGTACACCAGATGAATTATCACCCTGCAAAACATGTCTTGGACAAGGGCAAATAATGCAAAAATTAGGAAATCACCATCTCATGGTAGACATAAAAGTTTAAACAAGCCAAAAAAATCTTGTCTCTGAGAATTCTTAATCTTTAAATATAAGAAATTTTGTGTTAAGATGAGATTTGGCTACAGGAAGAACATGGGCATTTTTTTGGCTCTGTCACTAGCAGTTTGGCTTAAGGTGTATGTCCCAGTTTGGACAAATTTGGAGGAAAATACCTCTGATAGAAGGCAGGTTACAATCACCCCTCCCCCCACCAGGTTTGGGAAAAAATCACTTTTCCTCGAAAGAAAGCGAAAGAGATAAAAGCTATTTATTTAACAAACACACAGGAAAAGGATAATAATTCTAAATAGTGAAATCTCTCGCTATAGAGAGGAACCTGGGAAGATTTCAGAGTCCTTCTGTAGGTGTGGTCTCTCTGCTCCTCGGAGCTGGGTCAGCGAGGGCCCACCCCCCGGGCCTCCAGGAAAAATTCTCCCCATGTGTTCAGATGTTGTTGAAACAGTCCAAAACAGAAGAAGAAAAACCAAAAGTCCCAGGAAAACTAAGTCCATCTTCCCTTCTCCCGCCAGAGAAAAAAAAAGAGCTGAAAAGCTGGCTGAAAATCACCAAGGGTGTTTTCCCCCCGTTCTTGCTGCCGCAGAAGCAGAGGGGTGTGTATCGGTGTCCTTGAAACAACTGCTTTGAAAAGTTCGTTCAGTTTTTTTCTCTCCCCTCTCCGGCTCAGTTTAAAGGCACAAAGTTAATTTCTAGGCAATAAAGTAGTGATATGGGATACACATCATAAAGTCACCCCAAGACAGTGTATTATCTAATGTCACTCTTCCTTGTGTGCAAAAGATGGTGGAAATATTCCTCTCCACTTGTCTTCTCCATTTATTTCATCCATCGAAAATCTTTCTTAACTCTTTTCTTATCTAAGGTAGATAAGAAAAATCTCCTCCTGTATGTTTGCACAGCTTCTGGCACACCTGAATCCCAATTTCCAGAAGTAACTTCTCAGTATTTCTACAATAAACCTGGATGCAATAAGATACTTGGTCTTAAAGGATTCAGAGGTTAATAAACAAGAATAACAACAGAAATAAGCCTGAGGCTATGAAGATTTTGGCCTCCTCTACTAAGTGAGATTAAGCTTAAAGATCACCCATCCCGTGTATTAAAGACAGTGTTTGTTTTTAAAACAAATACTGAGTGAAGTATTTGGGCGTGAAATTCAAACCAGTTATTTTCCAAGCTGCTGTTGTGGAACTTGACCTTCTACAGGGTCAGATGAGGCAGGAGGAGTGTGAAGATATGAGAGGGTCATGGCAATAACAAAAAAATCTCATCAAACTGCAGGATCACAGCCTCAGAGGAGGGGAAGATCTCAGGATGCAGTTTAACAGATGTGCTGTTATTAGCAGTGGGGATGGTATCTAGAAATTGTAATGACTGACTAAAAACATATAAACTGAATGTAAGAGGTTTTTGAGCTGCCTCTTGAGAAAGGAGATTTAGCTAATAAATTAATAGACTGAGATGTGTCCTATTCAACAGTTTCCTATGAGGAAGGCTCTCCTGGTTTCTGATTCCTTTTTACAGCCCTCTCACGTCACTTCAGACAGGAGTACCAAAAGTTGCCTATAATTTGGAGCAGTTACATGATGCTACATAAATTCTGAGACACCTAAGACCTTATTTCAGCTGTGGTGAGAACACAAAATCAAAAATGACCTCCCAAAACTTTGGTTTTGACCTGTCTTTCAGGGGCCCACCATATCCCATATCTTCATTTCCACAACAATTCTAAGGGTTAGATTTCAAAGCATTATCCTAATGATAAGTATGCATGATAGTAATGCGAAACACATTTTCTCCAGATTTTAATTTAAAAAAAAAGTCTACATAAAAAAAGATGATAACATAGTTTGTGGTACAAGGAAATTCGTGATCACTGGCAGGCAATACTTGATTTATTCATTCATGGGGAAAAATTACAACACAACATACACTGTATGAAATTAAGATAGGATCCTAAACAATTTTATCCTTTAATATTTCTAGCTTTTCTGTGTGTGTGTGTCATAGAAAAACATGTGTTATTTACCCAATGGACCAGAGCATTTTCTCTGAAAAAGATGAGCTTGTAATGGAAATGCTGACAGAACCTCAACTATAACAGCATGAAAAAAGACACTTTAATAACATTTTTATTGCAGTAACATCTTTTAAAAATGAAACACCTGGGACTTGTGCTTAAAAAAATAAAAACAAGAGCAGAATTGTAAGTTCTGCTCTCTTCATGTGATGGGAAATTAACACAAGTCAAAGACTGGGATGCTAACTTACCCTACCCACATTTAAGATCATTCAAAGAAAAAATAATTAGTAGATACATTCATGTATTTCTCTGCAAATATATTGCTATATGAGCTAACATTTAGAAATTTCTAGGTTTTAAAGAGCTGTTATAATGTCACAGATATAGAAGTCACTGGGACAATGGAAGAGTTTACTGTACAGTACAATTTAACTTGGAAGTTATAAAACAAGAGTGATGAGGATTTTGTGACACACTAAGGATGATATTCAGGGACATATTGCTACATAAGATATATCTTGAGAATGTTGTGTTAATACTAAAGCTATAAGAAGTTAGTAACATCTTTATAAGGACCATGTTGCCCTGTGTGTGAAGAGTGTTTCTAGGAATTGGTTCGAGTATCACTTGGATCTTCTTCCTGGAAAATCTCAACTTTTGGGATTATAGAGGGAGAAGATGAAGAAAGCAGAACTCAGCTATCAGAAGGTCAGAAAGGAGTCTGTAGGATTATAGCACGAAATATTCCTGTACCTTGGGGGTTGCGCTTCCAAACAAATTATCTGAGCATTGTTGAGAGGGACAAAATTGAACAAGTCATGTTAAAGAATGTTATACACAGAACTTCAACAAACATCCAAACTCAAGTCTCCAAGCTCTAATATAAACGTTGGCAGGGCCCACCTAAGAGGTTCTCTGAGTCTTGGACTTTACCCTAAAGATTTATTACAGCCTCCCTCTTCTGCTGACATTGTCCAAAAGATGAGAGATGGTATGAGAAGGAGCAACCAAACTGTTGTGATTTTTAAAGATTTCATATCTATAAGCTCAGTGAAGAGCTCGGGAAGCTTGGGGTTGTCCAGCCCAGAGGAAATAAAGCTCTTGGGAAACCTTAGAGCTGGAGCAGCTTTTGGTACTAAAAGAGACATCCAAAGGGACTTTTGACAAAGTCATTAGTGACAGGACAAGGGACAATGGCTTCAAACTGAATGAGGGTAGGTTTAGATTAGATATGAGGAAGAAATTCTTGACTCTGAGGGTGGTGAGGCCCTGGCACAGGCTGCCCAGAGAAGCTCTGGATGCCCCATCACTGGAAGTGTCCAAGGCCAGGTTGGGTGTGGCTCTGAGCAATGTGGTCTAGTGGAAGATGTCCCTGCCCATAACAGGGGAGTTGGAATTGGATGGTCTTAAAGGTCCCTTCCAACCAAACCCATTCTATCAGTCTGGGATTCTTCTCTATCTTGAAGTTTCTCATGAATTTAACAGCAATGAATTTGAAACCTGGTGAAGATTCACTGGGAAACCCCTGTTGCTATTAGGGGCTGCATTCACCTCATCTAAATTTAGTTGTGCAGCAGTCAGTGTTTAGTTCAAGATTCAGTCCTGTTATGGCCAATGGACTTTGGTGATTCACATCATCCTACAATAATGTTCAAGACAAGCAGAAGGCCAGTTTCCCGTACAGCATTCTGAGGGAGTCTACACAACCATTGTAGAGAAAATGTCTGCCTATAACATGCCTCTATTTTGCCTAAAATAAACCCTTTTTGGTCTTTACAACTGCAAAACCAACTAAATTTTCTAAGTAAGTTTCATATAAATCTCCTGACTGTTTAAAACTTTAATCCCCAGTGATCAGATTAAGGTCCTTATTATTGGTTTGAATAACCCACTGAAAAAGCAATATCAAGATCCTAATATTTACATGTGCTTGGACTCATTCTTACCATTGGTGTTGGTAAGATTTGAGTGCCATGTCATCTTATGTCTTTCTTATTCCTCTAGGTGCAAAATGAGGAAAAACTGACTTCCCTAGGACAGAAGATGTTGTGACAGCACAGTCAAAGGTTGCACAGCCCTCAGATAAGATGCTGTAAGTTGAAAAAACTGACTAGAAATTATTTGAATTTTTAAGGGTATTTTTAGCATGGCACGGAGAGAGACAAAAAAATGAATGATAGGTGTGTTATAGATATTGTTGTTATCAACAAGAGTCACTACAAGAGCACAAGTATTGGATTCCAATGTGTGGACCCCATTCCAGACTCCTTTTCAGTGTGATGATTTCCAAATGAATGTTGTCCTATTTACTTAAAGTCAGGATTCAAACTGTACTGAAATTCAAAATTGCTGGGGCAACACCTATAGCAAATGATGGGTTTGTTTTACTCTCATTTATTTGTCCTGGTTTTGGGACAGTATCAGATTATTGTGAGTCTTCATTAAATTCTATCTTAGCAATTGAGTTCCCTTACACTATGGGAATAGTACAAAAGTACCCTTTATTGGACCATCTGTGCTCTCTCTGAAGGATATGTCTCAAAAGATAACCCAAAATTTAATAGTTTTCTATTAATTCATATGGGAGATTAAAGAAAGGAGACTTCACCAACATGGAAATCACAAACATAGTGATTTATTTTTCTTGAAGAGCTGGTGCTGTTAATTGTGCAGAACTGGACATATATTTATAGACTCCATGCTAAAGCATCCCAGCCAATAAATTCTAAGAATTTCAAGTGTGCCTCAAGAAAGTCTTAATTTTGCTTTCCCCTCTGCAAAGCAGTCTTCTCGAACTTCCTCTCTAAATAGCATGTGAAAAGAATTAACTTTTTCAATAGCAATCTGCATTTCCACTCTTATTTGCTTACCAATCATGGATGTTTGAGAGAGGTTTTAGGAAAAAGGAAAAAAAAAATCATGTTCTATCGGAACCACCAATTTTCTGATATTTTTCTGGTATAACTGCTTTAGCTAACTACTAGAAATGTGATTGTATCATTCATTCAAAGTGGAAGAGATCCAATACAACAAAATTAGTAAGACTTACCTGAACTGTCTCAATAGTCCAGTGATTTCTTAGGTGGTGGAGGAGTTTTGAGTTCAAGTCCCTGGTCTACACCAAGTGGGGTTAGTGTTGAGGCAGTACTGGGTTGGAAAAACCAGAAAAAAAAAGGCTCCATGAGTAGTAAATTATTTCCTGTGTAATATTTCTGTTCAGCAGATGTATGTATTATCAAGGTTAATTTAGAAGTCATCTAAAAAATTCATAAACCAGTTTGGATTTTTTTATACTCTTTGCTGAAGTGCATATTTAATACCAGTATTTTCCTGTTCACTAAGACTGAGAAGCAGAACTGAGAAACTGAGCTCTCCCATACCGAAAATTTCCTCAACAGAAGTTAAAGAACATAAAGTCAGAATTTTCAACCAGTGCCTAGAATTCCAAAGTATAAGGATAATCCCTAGATCTATAGATTTTGCAGTCTATATTTATGATTAAACAAAACAGTAAGGATGGAAAAGTGGAGTTCTGCGAAATGAAGAGGAAACAAAGCACTTTGAATAAGCTGGAGAGAAAATGGTCAGGACGAGTGGTAGCCATAACTACCAAGTTTTCTACTTGTGTCCAAAGATTAATGAAGCACCATCAGCACCTTATTTCCCTTTAGTTAGCAAAAGTTGGCAAAAAAACAGTCTCCAACGCCACCTACCAGCTACCAATATCCTGAATCCTTACCATTGGTCTTCCAGTTAATGTGATGTATCTCCCAGCCACAGATAAGACAATTCCATCTAGTCTCATTCTCCTGTGATGTTTCTCATTAATCATCACCTGCTCCTGTCCCAGCCCAGGAGGGAGCAGATTGGTCATAAATGCTTGGAAACACTTCAGGTTCTCTGTCTCAGGTTTATTTCTTGGTCAGTGAAGTTGTGGCTGCCCCATCCCTGGGAGTGTCCAGCTCAAGGTTGGAGAGGGCTTGGAGCAGCCTGATCCGGTGGAAAGTGTCTCTGCCCATGACAGATGTGTCAGAACTGGATGATCTTTGACGTCCCTTCCAACCCAAACCATTTTTTGATTCTATGATTCACTTTATGGACAGCTAAGGAATTGTACGGGCTGCCTGTATGTATTGACTTTTTCCACAGTAAGTACATATACATTTTTGTGATTCGTTGCTATGGAGAAGACAGCTCAGTGAAAAATAAATGCACTGTGACTATATAAATCTTCTGGCAGAAGGTAAGATCTTCTGAGATACTTAGAAACAATTTAGTATATATTTTTCACAATAGAGAACTTCTTTGCCTCAACACTACAATTGCAGCAGCTGTTAGTGTCATGAACTGAAACGAAAGCACTTTAGTTAAGATTAGCTTTTAGTTTTCTTCCAAACATGAAATGGCTCAATTATAAAAATTTCCATTTTTTATTTTTTGATACTTCTATACTAAACCAAATAGCCTGTTCTCCTCCTTCATAAATTGCTCTAGAGGAACCACGGTTTCAAATATTGTATTAGCAATGAAAATACAAAACAAACGCAACACCCATTTGGATGATTTAAAAGCACTTGGTCTAAAAACAAGTTGCTGAATAAATAAATGGGCTCTTCAGACATTGTGTGCTTGTTAAAGCAGAAATCTTGGCAACAGTTTTGATTGCTGTTCAAAAAGTGTGAATCTTATCTTTAAATTTACAGATAGCTTTATTTAAATCCCTGGGAGTATGCACGCATTGAAGTTAAATTCTGCTTAAGTATCATGCTGAATTGAGGCCACAAGTAAGAAATGCGATTTTTAATTTAAAGTATCAGATAGATATAAAATTTGAGGTAGACACAAATCATTCAGTAGTCCTTGTTATCCCAGCCATTAAGGTAGATGTCTACTGCACCTGCTCAGCACTGCCCTGAGCAGCAAACAAAATTGCACTTACATGTGAGCTGAAACGAAGGGCTCCTTCTTGCTTATTCCAAAGGCAGTCAAACCTCTCACTGATTGAAATGAATAGGATATTGGGCACAGAACAGGCATTGTAAAAAGCTTCCTTCTTGTTCAGTGCTAGCTAGAATGAATTTATGAGTCAAATGAAAAATGGGTGAGTGACCATGTACATTCAACATAACATCTGTGTGCATGCTATGTGCTTGTGTGACCCTGTTATTATTGGTCTTTTCAATTCATGACATGTCAAACACATTAAGTGTTTAAGATGCTCTTAAACTGTAAGACTATCTAACAAAATGCAGAAGTATTACTTTTTTGTGATGTCCAGCTCTGACATAAACCTTAAGACACTCAGCCCTGATCTGGCTAAAAATGCCAAGGTTGCCTTGCATTTTGAAGCTGTGAGTCTCACCAGTTTTGCAAACATCTCTTGGCAAATAACATCTATCATATCAAGAACTTCCTGTATGGGGGTTTCTGAACTAGGACTGCAGAGGGAATAGTCAGGATTCCAGGATTTCAGCGCTGCAAGTGCCACAAGGACTTTGGGAACCTGTAAAATTTTAGCAATGAAATGTGATGGACAAAAAAGTTAACAAACAATTTTCTAAGTTTTGAAAAAGAGAGTGGATTCCATTTTATCTTTCATTATTAAAAAATACTTTTTCGCTAACCAATCTTTCATGAACTAGTTTAAAGGCACTGACACTGTCCTGTTTATATAATGTGCATTTTTTAATCTGTTTTTGCAAATTTTAGACGTTTATACTAACCCTGAGGGCAAACTAGTGAGAGTTTTAGAGGCTTATGTGTGGAGAAAAAGAATTGTAGAATAAAAGAGTCCTGCTGCATTTATAGGGGTAATTAACGGCATCTAAATTATTCATAGAGTAAGAGTATCCCCTTGCCTGGCCCTTGTTTCAACAACAGCCTGAAAAAGATCCCTGAAGGTTAGGAGAGTAAAAGGCAGGAATAGCAGTCTCCCTACACTCCACTGAGGACAAAGATCGCAGCTCCCAGCCTTCAGACTGCTCTGCAGGATCAGAAATAATAGAAGAGAATCTCGTACATACACATTGGAATATGTACAGTTGTCTCATTTATAAGTTTTCATAGAAAAACATTCATATGTTTTTACATAGAAATTGTAAAGCTAATATTTCCTAATTTTCTATTTTTACATAACAAAAAACTTTTTGTTTATTGGAGTTTGTATACTAATGAATGCAAAGTCCAGCAAAAAGCAGAATATTGTATTACAGTTCATATCTTCTTTATGTGCCTAAAACTAGTGAGATTCTTTTTATTCATATATTGATGATGACAGAATGATTTTTTCAGTTAAAGTAATAATGAAATCTTATAAAGGGTTTGGTAATAATGGAAAATTTTCACTGTGATTGGTCTAATAAACCTATGCCAACAGCTCCCTCTATGTACCATATAAAGGATGCTAGCAAATGCATTGCATGGAATGGGTATTTCTCTTCCAGAGAAAGATATCATTAAGGAAAAAGAATTATTTCTGTGTAATTTAATTTTGTCTGCAGTGAGAATTAAAAAAGTTTCAACAAAAAACATGAATTGGTGTTACCTGCATAATTATAGATGCATTTTCCTGTTTAAAATTTCCTTGATTATTTACTGTATAACTCTGGTTAATTCATTCAATTTCCTTCCTAATCCCATTTGACATACACAGATTATTGTAATGCAGATAGTTCTTTGAGTACACAAAATGGAACAATACAATAAAAGGACAGTAACTAATGTTATCTGTCTAAAGCTGGGAAGGAGAAGATGAGGGAGCATGGGGGATTAGCTCTCATGAGAGCTGTACATCTGCTTGAAAAAGAGTGATACACTATTAAAAGAAGAGCAGCACTGTTAACTGGGAACAGCACTAGAGAAGAAATCAAGAGGGTTTTATCCTCCTTTAACTTGTTGCTTCTTTTCTGTCCGTGTGACAGCAGATGGGTGCCTTCCTCTCCCTGTCTTGCTGCCCCTTTCCTGTTTAACTTCTGAAATGTCAAAGTAGCTCTTTCATTGTGGGCTGAAATGTGTCTGTCACTGTGGGCTGTGCTTGTTAAATATAATTTAACTGATTACTGTGTGTCGGGTGAACTGAGATAATCTCTGCACAGGCCTGTAAATGCAATGAAAAATGGGATTTTTTTCATCTATTTCATAGCAGGTTACATCAGGTGACATTAACTTGCATTTTTCCATAGGCTGAAAGATGCGTAGGGTCCCTGGTGCTCAGACAACACACAGGCGAGTTGTTAAACTGCAGACATTTGACTGTGACTCTAACCATGGGTGGTGCCTGCACAAATTTGTCTTGATAGATGCTTTTTGCCACCAGCTTCCTAAAACTAACAGCAGAATTAGCGAGTGCTCTTAGACCTGAATTCAGATCGATTCCACTAAGTACTTTTTACTTAATTAACAGAAAGTGATCTTCTTGTGAATCAGGGAGAAAAATAAATGAAACTGCACATGTGGAAAACAAGCAACACCCTTTCTCTCTCTCTCTCTCTCTCTCTCTCTCTTTTTTTTTTTTAATCTGTATATTCGCAGCGGGTTATTGGGCATTGGGCATGTCTGCTTGCCAAAGAATTTATCGAGTACATTAAGGAGTCAGAACAAAATATAATTGCCACGTGGAAGTTTATGAGGCAGAGTGGTTCAGAAGCGCACACCACAGTTGTGCTGTTGAAGTTTAAAATTAAACCTTACTTTACGTGGAGTTGAGGGAATGGAAGGGAAATCAAGGCAAGGTAAGGCAAGGCAAGGCAAGGCAAAGCAAAGCCTTGAAAGACTGGGTTTATTCTGGATACTCAGTAATTCTGAAATGATGTTTTAGAAATTTAACATGGGACTCGACCACCAAACTGTGTATGGGACTGTGTTCACATACCAGCCCAGGAAACTTTGCAGTACACATGTACTTGCATGGGTGGAAAAGGGAATGAGCCACAGCTCAGGGATCCCTCCTGAAGTGCTGTTCCCACCTTTCCTGTTTTCTTCTCTCTGTGTATGTTCTTTCTATGTGGCTTTGCAGTACTTGGATTCATAAACTAAGCAGCTTCAGGGATGTCCTTTTTAGGCAATCCCCTCCTCTCCTCTCCAAAATTTGCAGGATACAAACCTGCTGCTCTCTTCTGTAATTGTCTTAATTTACTGGCTCCTAGACACTATGGTGGAAAACATACCTTTTTCTTTTTCTGTCCTAGTGCTGTATTAAGATATACATGTGCCTGAGAAAATTTGCAGCTGAATTGGTAGAATCAAACAGCAAACAAGGCATTCCAGTCCCAGTAACTGAGGGACTCATAGTCCAGACCACCACAGCACCCTACTGTCAGCTGCCCCTTCTGTGAGAGACAAGACTATGTCTGTTTGCACTGCAGCCAAACTTCTCCATCCCAGCCATCCTGCCAACACCTCTCATTTGGCTCCTTTTTCACGCCTTGCTGTCTCCTGTTCTCTTCAAACCAGTGCCCTTGTGTCACACACTCCCCCAAATGCCATCTGTGTGGTTTCTTTCAGACCACTAATGCAAAGCCCTTGGATAGCCCCCTATTTACTTGCCTCGGAGCTGCACTTAGAGGTCCCACTGCCTGAAACACTGCAATCAAGCTGACAACACAACCAATCAAGGGCTGACCTGCAGCCGTTTCCAAGGAAACTCAAGCCACTGCCACAGAAACAGATTGTACGTAGTGGAAAGAAACATATATTTTGGGTGAAGGGGGAAAAAAATAAAAAGGGGCATTTCAGATTTTTTTCCTGGTACTTCTGAGTTATTACAAAGCACTTCTAAAATAATAGTAATGAAAAATGCTCTCGTTAAGAAAGATTGAGTGATGATGGTCATGTAAGTACTTAAAGCCAGGCAGAGAGCCTCCAAGAAAGACCATGAGCCAGAGCTGACTGAGAGTTTGTTCCTGCTTTGCTTCTGAGTCACTTCATAAGCCATGTCAAGTCTTTGCAGAAGATTTCTAAGTCATTAAGTCCATAATTCCAATGATCAATAAGTCCAGATTCAAAACAGGATGCGCACCTGAAAAAGAAAACTTTGAAGAAAGCAACAAGATTATCACAGTCACACTGGAAACCCAGAGAAAATAACCTAACAGGCAAGGCCACCTCTCCTTGAGGGAGCACCACCACTACATTTTACACTGATGAGTCTGCTTAGTGGGTGCATTTATCAATCGGGAGAGCTTTCAATACTATTTTTCCTTATGGGAACATTTTATTATATGTTGTGATTTACAATTTACTTGTAAATCAAGTAAATTCAAATTTGTTTGTGAATCAATGTCCATCTTTTTGAGCACAGGGTGCTTAAAGGAATAGCCATATTCTTTGCAGGATGGCTGATGGGTGTATTGAAAGTTGCCTGCTGTAAACTGGGAGCTCTCAGTTTTAATACAATCATCAGTGCAATAAGGAAAAGGCCACAGGATGTTTTTCACCAGAATGGAACCTTCCACTAGACCAGGTTGTTCAGAGACTTGTCCAACCTGGCCTTGAAGACTCACAGGGATGGGGCACCCACAACATATCCAGGCAACCTGTGCCAGGGCTTCACCACCCTCACAGTAAAAAATTTCTCCTTAATATTCAATCTAAACCTACTCTCTCTCAGTTTAAAGCCATTCCCCTTGTCCTATCACCACACATCCTTGTAAAAAAACCCTCTCCAGATTTCTTGTAGGCTCCCTTCAGGTACTGAAAGGCTTCAATAAGGTCACCCCAGAGCCTTTTTTTCTCCAGGCAGAACAATCTCAATTTTCTACTCCTGTTCCTGGGTAGAGACACTTATTTCCCGGACATGGTTAGCTGCATCTCAAAGCAGACCAAATGGACCATGTTCCAAAGACAGGTTTTGATTTCCACTGATCCTGGAGGGAGTCCAGAGTGTCTCACTGAGGGATGTCTAACTCCAGTACTCCACATTTAGTTAGATCATTCTCCCATCACTGACTGGGAGAGTGGAGCTTGGAAGAGGGCTGCCAACATCAAGGAGTAAGTAAACAAAAAGTTCTTTCAGATATGTGTTGGGCGTTTTGAGAGAAGAACTTTGGGAAAAAGGTGGGATGGTTTTTTTGGGGAAATGAAAGTCTCCTTCTACTCTATAAAGAACTACCATGGAAGACATAGGAAACTGAGTTTTTTCTGACTTTTGGTGATGACTATGAGGAAGGAACCTCAGGAGGACAGAAAATGGAGCTGAGGACGTCCTCCTGTGGTTTTACACTGACTCTGACAAATAGAGCTTCACTCTGGACGTGCATGGCTAAATCGTGGAACCTGACCCACAAATCTGTGCAAGACATTTTGCTGGTTTGAGACAAATTCAGAGGAATGTCCGAATTTGAACGTCCTGGGATAGAGGGCGAGTTACAGCCAACCCTCCCCCTACCAGGTTTGGGAAAGAAATATTCCTCTGAGGAAAGTGAAAGAGAAAAAAACCTATTTATTTAACAAACACACAGGAACAGAATAATAATGCTAAATAACAAAACCTCTCACTGTGGAGAGAAACCAGGGAAGATTTTAGAGTCCTTCTGTGGGTGTGGTCTCTCTCCTCCTCTTCAGAGCTGGGTTGGTGTGGGCCCTCTGGGGCCTCAGTGGAAAGTTCTCCTGGTGTGTTCCGGTGCTGTTGAAACAGTCCAGAAGAGAAGAAAGGAAAAGCCGCAGTCCCAAGAAAAAAAGAGTTTAACTCTCCATCTCTCTCTGGAGAAACAGAGACGAAATCTGGCTGAAAAGCAAGAAGGGCGCTTCCTCTGCTCTGGCTGCCGCAGCAGAAGAATGCAGAGGAGTAGTGACCTTGGAGTACAAAACTGCTTTGGAAAGTTCATCTGGCTTTTTTTTTCTTTCTCTTGCATCCAGTTTTAAAGACACAGAAAAGCACAGGAATCATGTCTGGGCATAGAGAGGTGATAGGAGATACAACATCATAGAGTCACCCCAAGATAGAAGTATATCATAATTAATTAAACATGAGCTCAGCCGCAGTGTAATCATGGTTTGTGACCCTGGGCAACACTATGTGATCTGCACCCTGAAAAAAAACCCCAAATACCAGCAGAAAGTAATATGAAGAGAAATAGCTGTGTATTGGACGGAAAACAGACTACAGCAAACAGTATTCAGACCAGTCAGTATTTGAACAACATCATGCTTCTGAAATGTGGGTTTTTTTCTGAGGAAGCAGTACTTTTCTTCCTACCATGAGTGCCTATTGCTCCTCCTTAAGTTCAGTTCTCTGCCAGGCACTTTCTGCTTTCACAGTTCTCTTCTATCCTGTATTGTGGCTGTAGTGCAATATGTGACAATTAATAAGAACTGTGAATCAAAGCTTCCAGGTATGATGAGAAAGCAGATAGATTAATTTAAAAAAGAGCTTTTGGGGAGGAAGAGTGAAAGGAATCTCAGTCAGACTGCTCACATTCTAATGGTAATAAGAAGCTAGTTTTAACAAGAAGAGACCTGAGTTTCTCATAGGGTTCTTCCTAAACCTCTGAATGTGATAGTTACCTTTTACAGAGGCCATAAGGTACATCAAATGGATCTAGGGAAATAAGAGAAATCTTTAGCTTTTAGCCATCCACTTTTATTTTCCTTCCTGGTGACAGCAGTACACTATCATACATTTCTCTGGAAGACTTCATGCTGTGGATCTTTTACAATGAAATCTCATTATTCTGCTTATGAAGAGCATGAAATGACTTAGAATACAATCTGTCTATGTCCACAATTTGAAGTCAAGAACATTGTTTAGACAGAATCAAAGGCAATGTGTTTGTGGTCCCCGGTGGCTGACAAATAAGGGAGGAATTCAACTGCATTGTAATTAGTGTAATCAAAAAAATATGGATTTGTTTTTAAATCAAGACGCAGGCAGAAGTTGCTTTTTATGGATTGAAAACATTTAGTTCAAATTTGAGTTATGAGAAATTTTGAAGTAGCCATTTAAGCATGGCTCTTTATTTGCTTCTCAGCAGAGCTTTCTCACTTTGCACAAATAATTTTTAGCAAATTATTTAAAATGCCCATTGCCTTTTCACCATTGTACAACTCTACCAACGTCTCACTGCTCTGAATTTCCAGTGGTTCCTGTCAAGCCCTCTTAAGAAGAGGTTTCTTTTAGACAGTGGTATTGGTTTGTGTCTGAAAGGCAAGAAAGACCTAGAGTCCCATTTTGTCCCAAGGAAGCTGAAAGTTGGGGTTCAATTTCCTCTTTCTCACAAGATTTCTCACACTAACACTTATAAGATGTCTAAAAACAATGATGTTACTATGTACAATATGATTTAGGTGGATGCATTTTTCACCCAAACTTTGGAGAGTTCAAAACTAACCAGACACCTTAGACCTGGTTATTTTCAAGGTCTCTCGGCTATAGAGAGACCTTGTTGTCTCTGAATCTGTCTCTGAATCTCTCTTTTGTATCTGAATGGCATTTGGACACTGGGCCATGCAATTCATCGGCTCCTCAACAGCATTACAGCAGACAGGCAAACAGCAAATATAGGCTAATAGGGCTGGGGGGACTGACAAAGAACCATCAGTGATTGTAGCTGCTTCATTTTTTAAAGGCAGACAGAAAAAAACAGAGATTTGGCTTCCATTCATTTGTGTGTGTTTTCTGAGTGTGAAAGCACTGTGTGCCTCTGCTTAGAAAAGAATGCAAAAAGTGAAGAGCCAAAGAAGACAAAAAATCCAGCCAGTCTGATTAAGATATTTGCCTAGAAGGAAAGTCCCTAATTTTTGTCATGCCTTTGATCTGTAGAGCCGTTGGATGAAAATGGAAAGATCTCAGAAACAGGCACTTCAAACCAGGACTCCCCACTTCTACGTGACCACAGCTCAAAGTTGTGCTGCTCCTCCATCCCCTGCCACCTCTTGGTTTCCTTTCCTTTATGGCTGCAGACTCAGGAGGAATAAGAAGTGATCTCAGCTTGTTCCATCTTCTGGTGTTCCATCAAATGCAGGAGTGGCTGGGGAATATGAGGTCCTGCCCTTTTGGGGACAGTTTATTACCCAGGACACACAGTAATACATAAAAGATAGAACTGTGTCTTCTTTTTCTCCAGTTATAAGAAGCACCTATTCCAGATTGAATTCCAGGTTCATGGAGTGTCTCCTCTGGTGATATGACTGAGATGCTCTGCTTCACACAGAGCTGAAGTTCAGATGCAACATGCAGATGTGACATTAACTTGTTCTACATAGCTCCTTATTCGATATCTTCTGTCTGAGGCATGTGGCTCTTACCCAGTACTAAACAAGGCACTCAGGTGTGTAATTTTGATCTTGGATTCCGTTTTTTAATCTATATCCCTTAAAGTTAGTCACTACAGATTGCAGGCTTTGTTGGACCTGCCCCTTCATTTGTCAGGTGTTGTGAACTATAGAGCAGTGATAATTAGCATTTCCCAAAACCTGCACAAAATTGTGAATATAGTTACATTAAAGAGCAAGAACTGCTCAAAGTCTGAGGTGACAAATAGAGCAGCATGGAAAGTAATTCTTTTCTGTCCTGTTAAAATTCTGTAGAATTCAATAGTGTGTCTGCTCTGCACTGAAATGAAAACCTGAGAGAGACCTGTCCCACACTGATCAGGTCAGGGCTCTCACCAGGCTTTAGCTCTACTCTTACATCCGTAATTTGAGCCAGTCAGAGATAGATCGTGCACTTTATTCATGTCTACAACTGCCTTGGTTGTGCTTGGTGGCTACTCCAGAAAAAGTGTCTTTCCAGTTTACCACAGGCCTGTGATGTATTTCTTATATAAAGTGTTTCTTTGAGCACTTCTGGTCAAAGCTGGGTTGTGCACAGCAGATCTTTAATGAACAGTCACTTAAATGAACATTTAGCCAATGAACTCTAGGAATTGGAGCCTGTCAGAAGTTTTTTGCATTCATAAAGATATTTCCACTTCGAGAAATATTTATTTATCACAGGTAGAGGGTATTTTCTAGAATTTCTTTTATCCTGAAAACCAGAACAAACTTTCTCAAGGCTACCACCAGATCTAGCAAGATAGGCATATGAAAGCGGATGACAAAGCCTGTCTTTAATTTCAGCTTTCTTCTTAACTCTGTCTTGGAGAAATAAGTTAACTGGATGTGCAAAACATAGTTAAGAATTATTGATCTTTTCTGAAATTCAGCCTTTCAGTATGTTTAGGAATATAAACAGGAACAGATTGCATCAAATTTACAGAAAAGAGAAGTAACAACAGTCATTATGCCACCAACTCATTTCACTCTGACTCCAGGGGTCTACCCACTGGACACATTATATTTTCTTAAAACACATTGATTGAATACAGTGTGAGGTTTTGTTTGCTGGAATTCTTTGCTTAGAATTGTTCCCAGGCTATTTGCTATTATTACGCCCTTACAATTTCTTTGGCTGTTTTGCTGTTTCTCTTGTTGATAACCCTGTTATTCTCCCATGCTTAATCCTCCCCTGGACTCTGCTGCTTGATTGTATGGGGGTGTTATCACCACTAAATGACTGGCTGTGTCTTTTAGTCCCTTTCTGTTTGTGTGGGTAGGGGGTTAAAGCACTGAAAAGAGGGATTAGATGCAGGTTTACAGCCCTTAACTCTGCACTTAGGTGACTGACGTCATGGTAATTGGACATTGGCAAGTTCCCTGTAATGCCATTGCATGGTTATCTTTGCAATTTAAAATCTAAATGGGTTGTCTGCATCCTGTAGTTATTTCCAATATATATATAGATTTTTTTTTCTTCTTCTTCCCTCTCTGAGTTAAAAAATCACTTTTACTTCTTGAAAGAGTTTGTGCTGGTCTCTGCCTACACCTGATTTTGTCTCAGTCATTACAAAATTCCTCTCCTGCTTTGCATAATCACAGGTTTATTCCTTTTTTCTTCCTTTTCATCATAAATTCTTATGTGTGGTGTCTGACCTGCTTGAAAGGAAATCACCACATTACCTGCAAATGGGCTCGACTGCCTTTGACACCAGGCAAGTCTCAGATTGATTTTCAGCAATAGTTATTCACACACAAACCTTAACAGCCTGGCACCTGCGTGTCTATCGACCCCTTTTGGTAGCCCTTGTTCCTGGCCATACCCCTGGGTCAGAGAACAAACTGCTGCTGTCGATTGTATCCATTTGCCAGCACCTCTGGGGAATAAAGAGGGAGCACAGCTACAGAACCAAAGGTTAGGAAAATTCATTAAACAAAAATAATGAATCCCTCCGGTCCTAAGCACCAGTTCAGCAAAGATATTTAATTACTTGCTGGTCTTTACTCATATCCTCTTAGTGAGGTACGTGTTTATGAACTTGTGGTAGATTGGAATCAAATAGAGTTTGGATTCAGCATTTAAGATTAAAACAAAAGGAAAAGGAAAAGAAAAAAGAAAGAAAAAAATACTTTCCCGATTAAATTTCTGAAATTATTGTGACAACCTTGATGTAAAAAGATTGCAACTATTTTTGGCATAGCTATCTGATAATTTTGGCTTTCTTTTACAAAGGGACAATTCCAACCGGTATGTAGCAGTGAGTTATGAATTCCTCTTTATCAGCTGGGATAACATATCTGTGCATATAGACATGTCCAAGTGCATAGCTACTGAGTCCATCCTTCTGTCTACTCCTAAGTATTTTAAAGAAAATTGCATTTTTATTTTGAGATTGCGTAGCAGGTACTTCCAAGGTTTGCAGCTCTGTTTATTTTTTTATCTCTACTAAATAATGCCTGTATGAAGTCCTGAAATAGTGAGTCCAGCAAAATGCAGCAACACTTAAAAAATTTCCTCAAGAGGCTTCTGCCTCCTTGTGACCCTCTTTTCTGTGTCTGTGACTTTCCTAACTGTGAATTTGGATCTTTGTCAATCCACAGTTCCTTGCAATCTTTGTCACAGAATCTTGGAATCACAGAATCACAGAATAGGTTGGGTTGGAAGAGACCTTAAAGATCGTCCTGTTCCAACCCCCCCTGCCATGTGGGGTTGCTCCAAGACCATGTTGCTCCAAGCCCTGTCCAATCTGGCCTTGAACACCTCCAGGAATGTGATATATGACATTTACAGAGAAAAAAGAACAAACAGAAAGAGAACAGAAGAAACTGAAAACTTTTCGGCCAAAACCACCATTTAGTCAAACCTGGCTTGCTGGTGAGTGTGGTGTGTAGATGTTTCATGAAATGTCTCAGCATTTTTAATCAAGGTTAAAACATCTAATCTTTTTCTGCTGATGCTCCTCAACTGAATGTCCCACACACTCTTGGTTGACTGCCTCAGGAAAGGGCAGGTGGAGATGAAGGACATAAAAGTCATAACACATAATTTAAATGTTTTAACATTTATTTAAAGGTATTAAGATCCGAGACATACTTGTGATCAGCTAGACAATGGTTAAATTTTTGGGTTTTGTTTTTTTTCCCCCTCTAGAATAAAATTTTCCTTATTAGTTTTTTCATAGACAGAGAGTGAGTTATGACATAACTTATCCACCAATATCTTTTCAATAGCACTGTGGGGGTTCAGTGGTTTATTGTACTATAGGTCCACTGGGATCCAGGAAATGGAGGGTTTATTTCTGTCACTTGCTAATTGCAAATTATCTCTATTTCTGCTTCTCAGTTTCCTTTTATTGTCTTTCTGTAAAATGGAGAGAAAGATGCTGCTTGCTTTGTAAGAGGTCTTCCAGATTCCTGGCATCCTGATATTTTTGAGCATCTAAGTTTTTAAAGACCCTAGTTACTTTGTTGAAATAAAACCTTTCAAATTTAATCATACTTAAGAAATCTGAGTTCATTCTCTACTTGGTTGACTATTTCTGTGTTTTGGACAGTTCTGTGTTGCTTCTGTTAACATGAGAAAGCTCCCATGAAGCAGCTTTATTAATGCATCTAAGAAATAAAGCACTGCTGTTCTCACATTTGATAGCATAAATCTCTTCAACTTCTCCAAAAACATCTGTGTCTACTCTGGTAGATGATTCTGACATTGTTGTGCATCCTGTGATTGTTATTATGGTATGTTTCCAGCTGGTCCCTGTTTGGAATACAATATGAAGACAGCAGAGTTAATACCCTTCCCTTAGTGCCAATGTTTCCAGATTCTTGGAAGATAACTCTTTTATAACTTGCCAAGGATTTTGTTTGATATTGAAATAAAAGGGTTGATCCTCCTAATAACACAATGAATTTCCTGAAAAAAATGTGGAAGTGTTTTTTGTTCTTTTTCTCTTTTTTCTTCCAGTTAGGTCTGGGAAGAGGTTGTCTGACATCCATTACCTGACACAGGACAGATTTATAGGATGTTAATGCCCTTTACATTACCTTTCAGCTTGTCAGAGCTTAAACTCTGAGCCAAGTTTTCTTAAAAGGAGACCAAAAAGAAACAAAAGTAATGATGAAAATAAATATTATGGAAAACCTCTTGAGATAGTCTATTCTTTCTTTATTTTTTCTATGTTTCAGTTTTTCGCCAATAAAACACAAAGGATAAGAAATATATCTGAGAGTCATGGAGCTTAGGGGACTCCAGTGAGTAATATCTGCAAAATGAAGATATTTCAGAGGTGTATCCTTGCCACAAAAGCACAGGGTAGCCTCTGCCTATCCCAGTGCCTGCTATTGCAATAGTTGCTGGTTGGAATCACCCTTAGAAGGCTGTTTTGTGACCTGTGTGAAATGAATTTAGCACCCACCAGCAATTACTGTGCTGACTGCTTTCTCCTTTATATAAAACCATATTGGCAGTGTTTTGGATCACCTCTGATGCCTCAGAGACAATATGTGCATGATGAACTCTTTTACAACTCCTCTGCCAGTTTCTTTCCTGACACACTACAGCAGAGTGATGAGCAATCAGAAGTAAACTTGTATTGTTCTTCCTTACTCACTGTCTGTTCTTGGGATGTCAAAACATTGGATACATAGGGGTTTTACCTATTCTATTAAATTTTAATGTCATCTCGCAGCAAGGCCACCCTCTATGCAATGATTCACATTCACACTTAAATCCTTTTCCTTCAAAGACAGCACAGTTGCTTTCCAGTTGTCTATTGGAAATTGTCCCTGCTCTGTGCTGGATCTCAGGCTGCGCTTGGGAAATGCTTGGAGGATATTTGTTTCCTCTCATGGAAATATTGCCAGGGATTGCTTTAACAATCTAGTAGCTTGAGGAACATTTTCTGGTATAAACTACTTTAGTAGTGTTGGTGGAGCCAGCCTGTCCTTGTGGCACTGCTGAATAGCAGTGAAATCCTTTTCTGGGCACATCACTGGATAATAATGCATGAAGATATCTCAAGATGGTGCACAAAATGATTATAATACTTATACTATCCTGTTTGTGTAACACATGAAATTTTGGGGGTCGCTGTTGAAAATGTTGACCTCAATTTTGAACTAAAACTTAAAAGGAGGGTTAGAGGAGAAAATTACTGTACGGTTTTGGCTGGGGTAGTGTTAGTTTTCTTCACAGTAGCTGGTTTGGGGCTGTGTTTTGAATTTGTGCTGAAAACTGCATCGATAACACAGGGATGTTTTTCCTGGGCAGTGTTTACACACAGTCCAGGCTGTTTCTGCTCCTCACCCACCCCACAAGTGAGGAGGCTGGGGATGCACAGGGAGCTGGCACAGGACACAAACAGGACAGCTGACCCAAACTGACTCCAGGGAAATTCCATAACATATGGCACCACTCCCAGGAACAACAGCTGGAGGAAGAAGAAGGCAGTGAGGGATGTTCAGAGTGATGGCGTTCATCCCCAGATCGCTGTTATCCATGATAAAACCCTGCTGTCCTGGGTTTCCTGCCTGCCCATGGGAAGCAGTGAATTAATTCCTTAATTTGTTTTGTTTGTGTGTGCAGCTTTTGCTTTACTTATTAAACTGTTTTTCTCCCAACCCACAAGTTTTGTCTCTCCAAGTCTTCTGAGTCTCTCCCCCATCGAAGTGGGTGGCAGTGAGTGAGCAGCTGTTTTGGGGCTGAGCTCCTGCCACGGGTAAACCATGACACTGATTGACTGGTATTAGTCTGGGATTTGTGAGATGCCCTACTAAGGCTCCTGGACCATGTCATGATGTGTGCCTCAAGCAGACAGAATTACACGGGATAGAATATCATGAAAGAGCAAGAAATGTTCTTATAGGGACTAAAAAACCTTCATTCTATAAGATGTTAGCCAATTTTACTGAGCACTGGTAGAGAAGAACCTTCTGCAATGGAGAAGTTATGCCACAAACACTCCCTTGTTGGACTGAAATTTCTTTATATTTGCACTTGGCTATGTCACACCTATTTTCAACAGCAACAGACAGGAGACTGTTCTCTCTTTTCTCTATAGGACAGATGACACTTTTGGATGACATCTGAGTGACCAAAGCCTACTTCAGGGAAGAACTGGGTACTTTTTAAAATTTGACTCTATTTGACTAAATCTCCACAGTCCTAACTTGAAAAATACATGTCCTGGAGTGACTCTACTAACAGCAAACTCTTTCCAGACTGGCAGCAAAAATCCACCTAACCAGAGAAAAGTACCAGATCAAACAATTAAAAAAAAAGTGAGCCATTTTCCTGTCTTAGAGATCCAAATTTCCTAGTGAGATGCCTATTATCAGTAGTAAAAAAAAGAAACAAAACAAGAAATGGCCAAATTAAATGGGGGGAAAAAAAAGGTTAAAAAAAATCATTTATGAAGCAGACAGATAATTTCAAACCGCTTTCATACCAGGAATAGGGCACCATTACAATGAGAAAACCTTTAATTATGTTGTAAAGGTCTGATATTCCACTGAAATGTCATTTCAAAATAAACTTCTAACAGTTAATTATCAGTGATATTTAACTTGTGGGAAAATTAAATATCACCGCATACTCCTGTGATCATTTTATTGCTTTTGTAGACATTTTAATATTTTAATGGTTTCCAAGTAACAATGAAAAAGGCATGCCACCAAGTATGTTTTCTTGGCTTTCTGTAGATAATCATATAACCTTTTCTTTGTCTTCTTCATACAAAACAGACCTCTGAGTCAGCGAGGGACAGGACTGAAAGGAAAAACTTTGGGAATAAATATGGGAATAAACATTGCTCTGATTCCCTTAGCCAGCACGATTCCTGGGAAATAAGTTTTATTAACTCTGATAACTGGAAATACAATGCTGAATGAACAAGTATTGAAGCCCTATTAGCATTCAGCTAGAAAATCAGATGAATGTGCAGTGTTCCAGTTAGTGACCTGTGTATTATCCAAAGCTTATAAAATGCACTGAGCCATCAGACCCAAGGATGCAGCGACCCTGATCAGGCACAGACTGGAAGGCTGGAACAGGAAACCTCCTGTGCGCTTGTATAAATCAATACTATACAAGCTAAAGGACTGGGATTGTCAGGAAAAGGTATAAATTTTAAGGCCAGACGTGACTATTATGTGAATGACTATTCAGTCAGAGGTTTTGATTGAGCTGGCTCTAGAAATGGATGGGTCCAACTCACCACAACTGGCTGGGTGTTATTAATCCTTCTCCTGCATGAGCCCATGCAACATGAATCATTAAAGGGGCTTGGCTCAAGAAGGTTGGTTTGTCCCTCACTGCAACATTTATTTGCCAGCTCTTAGCCATTGCTTCCAGTTTCAAATATTGTGCCACCAAGAGCTCCAAAATAAATACTATTATCTTGAAATATTCCAATCATCCTGAGATGAACATTATAAACAAGAGTAGGAAAAGGATAGAAGAGCAATTGTAAGATCCATATAGGTCTTACTGTTGTGTTGAGCATTAGCTGAGATGCTTATCCAAGTTCTGATCTCCAGGGGCTTTACGTAAAATTAACATCAGTGGCAAAATACGACAAAAATCCTGGAAATGGAAGGTAATGGAATTTCTGACAAAGTCAACAATCTCTTGCATGGAATCCCAAAATGAATAATTTTGCTTGTACCTATCAACCTATCTTCAGAGATACTGTGAGACCGAATCTTTCCATGGTAGTGGGAAATCCATCTATTATTACCTCAGTGTGTTAAGAAAACAAAAAATGCCTCTAAGCTGAAACTTGCAAGACTGCTGTTGACTCTTTTAATGTGAACAGACCTCTGCACCTTTCATCAAGTTGCGTAGTCTCCTAAGGTCATATTGCTTAAATACTCAAATGTCCCCCAAATTCTGTGCTTAGTTCCTGTTGTGTAAACTGACAAATACCCCTCAGCAGCAGTCTGGCCATAAAGGCAGCAAAAAAGACGGTGATGCTGTTAGACACAAGGTTGAGTGTCAGACAGGAAGAGTAGCCAGTCCCTTGGAAATTATGCTACCAGTAGAATAACAGAATCATAGAATGGCTTGGCTTTTAAAGGACCTTGAACATCATCCAGCTCCAACCCTCCCGCCATGGTGGATTGGTACATCTGCACCCCTAACATGAAGTTTCTCCGAATACAAGAAAGACTGCTTTAGGAAGTGTTTTATTTGCCTTGGAGCTTCCTGGTAGTAAACCTTTTATGTTCACATGTTCAAAGGTCTGTTTAAAATCTGCTCCCATAGAAGCAGTTGGAGGTCTGTCAGGTAATTCCACTTGTACGCAGGTGGCATCACAGATAGTGTCACTGGCATTTTAGAGGGCTCTTTGAGAATCTGGCTATTAAAATGAAGAGCTAGCTCTGAAGAGAGAGGCAAAAGAAATTGCTAGAGCACTTTTTCTTTCTCTGGTAAAGAGCTCATGGTAGTGTCCAGAGATCTGTTAGAATAATCACAGCATTTTCTCAGTCTTTTTCTGAAATTCAGGCCTGCTTCCAGTGAAAGATTAAGAATCTGACAGCCTTAGGACTTTGTTGGTTTGGAAAGTTTCCAGCCCCAACTCCATCTCCCTTCCCTCCCCAAAGGCAACCATAATATCTCTTTTCCCCCAAAAAATCCTTTTTGTCCTTAATTCTAAATGCCAGGTCTTAGCACTAAGTCAGATATAGAGGGGGGTGTGAACTGGAGTCAATTGATCTATGTGGATTTATCTCTGCTAAAGATTTTTTTTTTTTTACCATTATTTGTCAAACAGAGTCTCAGTGCTTTGTGGGGCAGAGGAGAAGCACAAACAATCTAGAGTGGAGGTGAAGTGGTATTACTACTTAAACCATCTCATCTTTGACGCTGGACTATGCTATTACTTCATCAAAAAATTGTACTTTACATCCACCTTCGCAAAGATATGTAGAACTGTGCAAACTAATGATTATAGTGAATTATACATCTATTTCTGCAACCTTTTTATTTACCTCTTTACCTCTGCAAAAGATTGTAGTCTCCAATCACTCCAAATTATTACAAATTCACATCTCATGTTTTTAATTCTTTGGGTCCCCAGATAAAATTCTGTTGCAACTATAATGAGCAGCAGAATTAGATACGAAAGACAAGGGAGTACCAGGCACTTGCTAACGCATGGAGATGGTTCAGAGTGTTTTGAACTACCTTGTTCCATCAAGGTCAACCAATTTAAATTTCCAGAGAATGGATTTCCAAAGAAAATCAACAATTGCTTTCAATTCATTTTGAAACACTTTCATCCCAAGTCTTAAAATCCACAGAGAAATATTGCTTGTTAACTTTGTCTTTTGAAAGGCATTAAACAAAGCTTGAACTTAGATAAACAATTGTCTGTCTTCTAAAGTAAACAATAAATTGTTGCATGGGGAACATTTTTCTTGCATTTGTAGGGTTTTTTTAAAAGTAGAAATAATATTGCTTGTGAGTTTATAAATATATAAAAATGGCTACACAAACACTAAGATAATTCAAAAATATTGAATATTTTATGTTGGCTAAAACTCTAATTCTAGAGATAGTGAAAAATAACAATTTAATAAACTCAGTTTAACTTAAAATCCTTTTCCCTGACCTTCTTGGAGTTTGAGAGAGTGGCAGTGAATGAGTCAAAGCTTAATATTTGGTAATAGATGAGCAGTTTTTCTGGGAGTGATCCTCAGCTGGCTGAAGACTCTGAAAGTCCCATTGCCTCACTGAGAACACTTTAATTCAGAGCAACAAGATGCTTTATGTGCAGCATTACTGGCTCTTTCACAATTGTTGTCATCTCTAGAGTGGAGTTTGCAGGAAATAGTAGAAAGAATACATACACAGTGGCTCAGAACAGAAACTATTAGGTGAAAAACTTTGGCATGAATTGAACAGAAGAGAAAACACGATCAAAATGATCCATCCTAAAATCTCATGTCTAAATCAAGGTTTTATTACAGTTTCTTTATCTTCACTGCATTAATGGTCTTCAATCTTATACTTTCTTTTTTCTCCCTTTTTTAATGTGATATTAAGGAGCACAATAGAAGTTATTCTGAGTTAAATAATGATCAGATTTTTTTTTTCCCCCACATTAATAGAAGACAGACTATTCTGATGTTTGGTACAATAAACTTAGTCTCTCTTTTCCCCAGTCTCTCCTGTCATGCCTCAGATTACCCAGTTATTTGGGAAAACTCCGTAAAGGACATAGTCAGAACAGTTACTCTTAGAGAGTAATGATTTAGAAACTGAAAATGAAGAAGAGAAATGGG
This sequence comes from Struthidea cinerea, assembly GCA_013397865.1. Classification (NCBI taxonomy): domain Eukaryota; kingdom Metazoa; phylum Chordata; class Aves; order Passeriformes; family Corcoracidae; genus Struthidea; species Struthidea cinerea. The sequence continues at coordinate 65,798 of VZTI01003705.1, forward strand.
TATTGCTACTGAAAATTCCTGAGTAAACCTTTTCTTGCTAAAATTTACATATCACTAAAGACAGTAAAGACACATGTTGGAAAAGAAAAGGCTTCAGAAAGACCTTATAGAAGACTTCCAGTACCTAAAGGGGCTACAAGAGAGATAGAGAAGGACTTTTGACAAGGGTATATAGTGGTAAGACAAGAGGAAATGGTTTAAGCTGAAGGAGGGTAGATTTAGGTTGGATCTTGGGAAGAAATTCATTACTGTGATGGTGCTGAGGCCCTGGCACAGGTTGCCCAAAGAAGCTGTGGCTGTCCCATCCCTGGAAGTGTCCAAGGCCAGGCTGGGTTGGGCTTGGAGCACCCTGGGATAGTGGAAGGTGTCCCCATGGCAGGGGACAGAATTAAGGCCCTTTCCAAACCAAACCACTCTAGGCTTCTATAGTTCTATATACACAGACAAGTCTGTGCATACACACACACAGAGAACTGAGGTCAGTGGGCCTCCAGCCATTTATGGCACTTGTGGATCTCTTCATTATACCAGAAGGGAATTATGTTGTCCTACAGCAGCCTCATTAATTCTGTCAGCAGCATAGAGCATGATTTTAACTTGAGAAACAACTCCCATTGATATTGAAAAAATACTGAAAAAACCACAGTGGATTGATTGGATGTGCTTTTTGTTCTAATCCTGTCAAATGAAAGGCTGAAGTAAAAGAAGCAGCTGTTTGCTCAAGAAACTTGGGCAGCACTTTGGCCAGGCATGAATTGCATTGAAAAAACCCCTGTGGTTAACGGCGGAAAGAGCTAACGCAAACAATATTGGGAAAGGGGTAGGAGGTGCTCAGAAGTAGAAACATTGTGAGGTATAACTGCAAGATTCAGGACGTGAAAGAACTGGTTTGACTTTCTGTCCTCCATCTGCCAGGATGAACTCCTATGTACAATATAGGTTGCCATTTCCAGCACAGGTTCTGTGGTTCTAACCTTCTGGCAAACATATAAAAAATCCATTAAAGTGCGAGCCAAACTCCTGTCAACAGCCCAAGGAGAAGCGCATAGCTCTGGCTTCTCTAACTTCGCATACAACCCAGATGGAAGTACAAGCACTTCTATGTTGAAGTGCCAAATAACTCTCACAAGGTTTATATTATCTTTTCTTCGTCTTGCCTCAGACAAACCTCCCTGCTTCTGGGGACTCCGCAGCTGTGTGAACTCCAGCGAAAGGCTGTGCGTGGCAAGCCAAGTAGTTGGTATTTGCTTTCCAGCTTCTGTAATGAGGCTTCCCTTCCCTCCCAGTCCCATCAAGGACTGCTCAACCATGAAAAGCAGCTGCAGATTCTTCATAGATTCTTTAAAGCAATATTTAAAGGCAAGGTCCCTCATTTTCTCAGAGCAAGATGCATTGCAAACAAGAATACACCAAAGCAGTAATGTAATAACTGCCTAGGAGAAAAGTGAGGAAAATGATATGGGGAAGTTATAAGAGGGGAACTGAAATTTAGCAGAGCTAATAGCTCTTAAACATGAACCTGTGCTGTAATTCCATTGTTTTAACCTTGCCTTCAGAAGGACACACAGTTTGAGCTTAAAGTTCCTGTAAATCAGAGGATTAAGACACAAAGTGGAGTATAGAATGATTGCTACACCAAAATCTTTAACATCAAATACAGTCATGCCTATAAATAGTGTTTCCTTAAACATACTTTGAGTAATATTGGCCAATGTTATCCCTTACTTCCTCATAAAGCCAAATGTCGATTTGAAAAAAGAAGTGACCTCCAAGTAAGGATTATATCAACTAAATCCATCTTACTTTAGTGCTGGATATGCTTTTTTCCCCTTCTGAATAAGAATAAAAGTATTCTTCATAATTTGACAGCATGATGACTGAGCTAAGTATTATTCAAGGGATAAAGAAAAAAGAAGAAGGAGGTAATATAGATTTGTAGTTTGACCAGGAAGGTGCAAGAAGAAGAGTCTTGTTTGTAACTCAGTCAATAGTAGGAAGACATTTCTGATGTATCAATCAATTCTGTGTATTAGGATGTATGGGTGTCGCTGTTACGTCCGAGGCGCATAAAGAAAACGACACAGAGTCCAGGCTCATGAACAAGTGGAAGCCGAAGCTTCTTCTTTAATAATTTTCTGACTACTATATAGGATAGATCGCAAAAAGTGTGTTGAGTGGCAATAGGTAATCAGTTCCTCGGCCATCCACCCCTTGAGAAGATTGGCCGAGTCCTAGGAGACCTATTCCATAATATTTTCAAAGTCAAAGCCATAACAATCTTGCAAAACAGCCTGCAGGTGCAAGAAGTTTATGAAACTGTGACCTTGCTTAAAATAGTTTACATAGGAAAGACAGTCTGCTCACAGAATATTGAGAAAAGGCTGAAGAATTTCTCTGCTTTTAGCTTTTTAGCACCTACAAATGGGCATTTTGCTTCCTGCATTCAAAATCAAATTATGGAAATCTTGGCCTCCCTCAAATGGCTAACTTTGGATAAAAATTCATTTGGCCCCGAATATCATGGATTTGTATGTGGGAGAGAATAAGGTGATCAATAATTTTTGTGACCTCTGTATTATTGTGCAGAAAGTGCCTTTTCCCCCAGTGACTTCAAGATTAAAAGAGCCACCTTTCTGTTCTGGGGCATCGCTACAGCTTTTCCTAGAGAAGTCTTAGCTACAGGAAACTCTTCACACCACAGCCTAAAAGGGCCTGGGATCTTTAGGAATCTCTCCTTTCTCTCATGTCAGGGAGAAGAACGCTTGGGTTCTTCCTCGCAGAGAGGACTGTAGTTCTTCCAAAAAGAACACTGATACAATTTGTTGCATTGGAATTCACAGTCAGCCCTCAGCTCAGTCTGCACATAAGCTTTTGGAAAAAAGATGCCCGGCATTACAGCTGAGGCCATGGAGACTGTTGGAATTCAAGGAGCAGCTAAGATCATTTTTCAGTGTTACACTGTAGCTCCAACAGCAGCAACCTTAAACATAAAATCAATAGCCCGTCCTACCATAAATTTCATCCATTCTTCTAAACAAGTTGCACGGAGTGTCTCTATCTAGTGGTACATCTTAAACTAGGAATAAAAGAACACATCCTTTTTTTTTTTTTTCTCAGAGAGGTAGTAACAATAAATTCATGAAAACTGAAAAGATGTTAAAACAGGGAACCATATGGAAGATATGTCTGCTTGAGTGGGTAAAAGGGCAACTTGTTTTGGCAATTTTTGATGGCCCTGAGTTGCATTGATGACCTCTTAGGCATATGAGGGATCTAATTTTATGTCATTCAAGGTAGGCTGAGATATGCTGAAGAGTGGTTGATTTGAAATGTGATACATAAATCTAAATAACACTTCCTTAATGACACATATAGTTTTCACAGTTAAATTATTTAGTAACCAGAAAAAAAAAAAAAAAACAATGGCAGGGAATTTTCTGCTTCATTCCACCCCAGCTGCAATAATTAAAACTCTGTTATTAGCACCTGTCTCTAGCATATGTAGCATCATTTTCAAAGCCACTAGATGTGTACAGCGGGGATGTTAAATCAGAATCAATGGGCCTGGGAAATTCTTATGCATCCTTTTGTCAAAAGTAAACTTTTTTTTAAAGAATTTAATGTTAAATTGTTAATTTAGAATTTAGAGTGGCAACTGTATGGATTTCTATAGGCAGCTATTTTTTCTCACAGATGAAGTTTAATATTTCAATCTTAATTTATATTTGGACGTTTTCTATTTGCTTCCTACATCGGGTGACTGCTCTGAGAGGGGTCACTTAAGCACAGTCCATCACTTATGAAGAGCCTTCCTGAGAAATCTCATTTTTTCCATTCTGTGCAAGCCAGCTGGCTACTATGACTTATTGCTAACTGAGGACAGGGTTCATGAGTAGCTTCTGGGGTGACCTGAAGGAATAAACCTCAAACCTCCAAAAGAAATAAAGTCTTTTACTGCCTGACTGAGGGATGATAATAATCACACACACTCATGCAACACTATTATTTCAGCTGCTATTATTTCAGCATGTAAGATAGGGCTGCAATTTCAGGCAGGAACAAAAAAAAAATTTTTTTTTATCACTAACGTCTAGGAAAAAGTATCACCCAAAAGATAAAAAACATCACAGAATAGGAGTGACCAACATGCATCATGTTCCAGACTCCAACGACAATTAAATCATTACATTCAATTAGATAAATTTCAAAGAAAAGCTATGGCAATGATCAGAAGGCTAAAGTCACACAGAAAAGAAGGAAAGACTGATTCAAAAGGGTCTAAGAGAAGAGCAGGAGCTGGATACTTGATAAAAGCAAAAGGATGGGAAAATGCTACAAAGTGCAAGTGAAAAACTGGTTCTTTTTGGCCATGGGAGTCAGGACATGTGCAATGGATGTTTAATTGCTACAAGAAAGATTAAAATACAGGAAATTTAATATTAAGAAAAGGTTTTTTTAATAAGGTTCGTGAAGCACAAATTGTTTTCTCAGTCGCTTACACAGTCTTCACCTCCTCTGTAAGAGGTTTTTAACAGGCCAGAAAAGGAACTGTGAGACATGAGATAAATATGGTTCATTTCATCTCAGGAAACTGAATTTTCTAGAAAGCCTTTTGGGATCCTTTTGAGACTGAAGAATCTCTGTCTGAGTAAGGAAAATGAAATTAAGAAAACTGGATTTCTTTCAGCATTTAGTGACATTTCGGGTAGCTGACATTTGCTACCGTTAGCACAGCCTCTGTCAAAAAACAAGCAAAAATTCAAAGAACATGTTCAGTCTTTCACCTACTGTGCTTTTTATAAGATAGCACCAAGGTACCTCAGCAGCCAAAAAATGATGAGCTGTTTGAGGGGAAAACAGTCATTGAATGAGAGGGAGAGGGAACTCATGAAGAATACAGTTCACTGAGATGTTAGACACATTATCTGTGACTGAAGGTTCACAGAGCAGATAATCAGTCAGCACATACTGTAATCTGGAACAAACCCTTTGTTTCACATTAGTCCTAATACAAGTTCATATTACAGATAAGTGCTGTCTTCTTAAAGACAGCACATAATCACAATTTTCCTAGTTTCTACCATGGCTTGTTTTGTGCATCAAAGTCATCTTTGTTTTACTTTCTAGTCACAAAGCTTGGTGCAAGAAATGTCACAGGCTATCTTGTAGCATGCAAATGAGAAACTAAGACACATCCCAGATACTTGGTTCTGTGTGCAGGGATCTGTGGCTTGCTTTTCGTCAGGACAGACAAGCAGTGGGTTCACTGCAATCTGATTTCTGAGTGATAATGATTCAATGTTCATAAACATGCCAAATATCTCCTGGTTCTCTCTCCCATGTTGGTCACAAAATGCAAGTGTCATTTTCCATTTCTTCTTTTCTTTTCTTTTCTTTTCTTTTCTTTTCTTTTCTTTTCTTTTCTTTTCTTTTCTTTTCTTTTCTTTTCTTTTCTTTTCTTTTCTTTTCTTTTCTTTTCTTTTCTTTTCTTTTCTTTTCTTTTCTTTTCTTTTCTTTTCTTTTCTTTT